>PVJS01001950.1:0-90151 GCA_004027185.1 Glis glis
CCCCCCCCCCCGGGCCATGTCATTGTCCTTTGCCTCCTAGGCAGAGTTCATCACCAAGCAACAGCCCCTGTTTTTAAGGAGAACCCATTCTTGTTGACTGAAGTTCTGTGTTGGGAAAATTTCAGAGCAGAATTGAACACAGCAGAATTATCCTTTTCTCCATCTCCCCCTTAGGAGTCTAAAAGGCCAGATAAAGGGAAGGAAGGCTTTAGCAGAGAGAAACTTTGGGCAGTGGCAGCAAGGTTAGAAACTCATCGGGAAGCATAAAATTCCATTGTGTACATATCCCATAGTTTTGTGATCCATTCATCTGTTGATGGACACCTTGGCTGGTTCCAAAGTTTGGCAATTGTGAATTGTGCAGCTATAAACATAGATACACATGCATTAGTCTGGTAATTAGGTTTTAGTTCTTTGGGGTAGATGCCTAAAAGTGGTATCGCTGGGTCATACAGTAGGTTTATTCCCATTCTTCTGAGGATCCTCCACACTGTTTTCCAAAGTGGTTGCACTAATTTGAAATGGAGAGAACTAGAGAACATCATGCTAAGCGATATTAGTAAAACACTAAGAGTAAAAAATCGGATGTTCCCCCTAATCTGTGGGAGCTAGATAGAATGGGACATAGAAGGGACTTAGAAAGGAAGAAGAAATCCTTAGATGGACAAAGAAGGTGACCTAACTGAGGGAGTTGGGCAGGGAGTGGAGGGAAACACACTATAGCACATGATATACATACACAAACCTATAAGACTCAATCACTATCTGGAGCATGAAAGGGAGGGAAGGGGGAGGGAATAGGGTGGGATTGGAGGGAGGGCTAAATGTGCAATGTGTGCATGTATGATGTTCATACCCTGACATATATCAAAATGTCTAATTATAATTTACAATGCTCCAATAAATGAACATAAAAAGTTCAAAAAAAAAAAAAAGAAACTCATCGGGAAGCCGGGCGTGGTGGCGCACGCTTGTAATCCCAGTACTTTGGGAGGCGGAGACCGGAGGATCCAGGTTCGCGGCCAGCCTCAGTTCTCGCTCGCTCTCTCTCTCTCTCTCTCTCTCTCTCCTTAGTGAGGCCCTCCGCAACTTCGTGAGACCCGGTTTCAAAATAAAGTATAAAAAAATAGGGCCGGGGGCATAGCGCAGAGATAGAACACCCCTGCATTCAATCCCTGGTACCACACACACACACACACACACAAAAAGAAACTCATCAGGAAAGGTTTCATGATCCCTTAGCAAAAGCCCCAGGCTGGCAAGGTAACATCTTTGGTGCAGCTGTTGTCCAACAGGAATTTTGGAAAACCCAAATTAACCTTCTGATGAGATGCTACTTCTAGGTCACCTGGCACTTTTGTCTTGGATGCTATTAGGATGCTTTTAGCTCCTTCAAGGAGGAGAGGCACAGTGAGAAACATGGAAGTCCTGGTCATAGCTAACATCCAAGATTAAGAAGTTGGGTTAATTATCTCTTCCTTCTCCCTTCCACCTAGAATGGTGAAAACAACCGTGCGATCAAGGAAACTCATTTTTTTTTCATTTCTCACTTGGTTGCTATGGTGTCAGGTAGGGAAGACCCATCTGCAACACTTAGTGTTTTGTATCAGGAGGCAACTGTCAGTCCTCAATTAATTATTCATGTTTTCATTAGGAACAATAATTAGAAACAGTTGAAATGACAGATTCCTAAGATTACTGGGGAATCCTAAAATATTCATGTATTCTCTGGTTAGCAACCTTTTTAAGGTAGAGGGGGCAGTAACTTTGAAACCAGAAAGATCTGTTTGAATCCTAGCCATTTGGTAGCCATATTGTAATGTAATATTTACCTTTTATCTCTTTGAACATCAATTTTTTCATCTGAAACTTGGGTGTAATGGTGCCTGCCTCCTGGGAACACCTATGGGTTATAGATAGTAAAGATAAAGCATTTAACACAGTTCCTGATATGGTACCTGGTTCATAGTAGCTGTTTAGTAAATAGGACCTATCAGTGATAGGAAAGCTATAATGGACAATGTGTTATTCTGGTGTGCTTTAACTCAATTCAGTTAATCATCCTGCTGACTTTGAATAAAGATTTTATGCTCTTGGGTAGAAAATCTGAAGATACAATTGCAAATCTGCAAATAGATGTATGTATATATAAAAGGTAGTCATCATAGTTATTAAATTTGAGGTCATTTAATTGCATTTATTAAATATATTAAGTACTCCTCTGTCCATTGGTTTATATTTTCAAAGGACTTTCCATGATTCTATTTAGGCAAATGAGTCTGTGAAGTAGTTTCTGTCCTTGAGAACACATGACACTGTGTTTCCTAACCATCACTGGAGAACAGAGAAATGATCCTTCCCCTAAAGCTCACACAGACAGAGTAGCAATCTGCTTCACAAGCAACTGAGTTCAACAGGGAAGAAATGACATGAAACTCTGCTCATGTTACATGATGTGACATAAGTAATTCTATGACTTCTTTGTCCCTACATAATTGGAGTAGAGTCAAATGAGATAATGTGTGTGAAAGCATTTTGAAAACTAAAGTTTTCATTGTAATGGATCATTATTATTCTAATTACTACTAATATGAAGAACCTAATATAGCACGGACTAATTATCAAGATAAGGATATTTCTGAAGTTGTGAACATTTTGTACTTAGTTTTATACTGTTTTGCTTTGTTCTCTAATGGTTACATGCATTTTAATCTTACTCCCCTACCCCAACTAAATTGTTAAGTATGAGCATTTACTTACTCAATGCAATTCCTTATTTGAAAGTCATCTGCTGAATGCCTATCATGAGCCAGGTACAGGACTAAGTACTGTAGCCAAAGAGATAACAGAAAGCTTTCCCTGCCCTCCTTAAGCTTTCCCTCTGGTGGAGGAGACTGTCAATAAAAAGATGATTAGATTTCCACTTCCCTGATTGATAAAGATGTTAACATTTTTTTCATATATTCGATAGCCATTTGCATATCTTCTTTTGAGAAATATCTGTTTAGTTCCTTTGAACATTTATTGATTGGGTTATTTGTTTTTTAGAGGTAATTTTTATGTACTATTATATTTTGGATATTAATCCTCTGTCAGAAGGGTAGCTACCAAAGATTTCCTCCCATTCTGTACGCTCTCTCTTTGCATTCTTAATTATTTCCTGTGACACGCAGAAGCTTTTTAATTTGATGCCATTCCATTTATTGTTGGATTTATTTTCTGAGCTTTAGGAGTCCTATTGTCTCCCATATGTTGGAGTGTTGACCCCATGTGTTATGGTAGCAGTTATAAGGTTTTCTGGTCTAATTTATAGGTCTTTGATCCACTCTGAGTTGTGTTTTGTGCAGGGTGAGAGGTAGGGATCTAGTTTCATTCTTCTACATATGGATATTCAGTTTCCCCAGCACTGTTTGTTAAAAAGGCTGTATTTTCTCCAACATATGTTTTTAATGCCTTTGTTGAAGATCAGATGACTATCGGTATGGATTTGTCTCTATCTTCTAGTCTATTCCATTGGTCTGCCTGTCTGTTTTTATGTCAGTACCATGCAGTTTTTGTTTTATAACAGCACAATTCACAATAGCCAAGTTATAGAATCAGCCTAGGTGTCCATCAACAGGTGAATGGGTGACGAAAATGTGGTATATGTACACAATGGTGTTCTCAGAGCTCAAAGCGTGGGCTAGCTCCAGGGCTCAAAGGAGGAGGTCATAGCCGGTGAAAAACAAAACAACAACAAAAAACCAAAAGGAGTTTCTGCTAAGTAGAGAAACCAGCATGTGAAAAGTCTCAGTTGAGTGTGTATGTGTATGTATGTGTGTGTGGTGTGTGTGTGTGTGTGAGAGAGAGAGAGAGAGAGATTTGTGGCATTGCAGTAAACAGAACAGTGAAAGCAGTATGTGATGAAGCTGAAGAAGTTTGTTATCTAATGCTGCATAACAAAGCACCCCAAAACTTAATGCCGTACAACAAAAAGGCACTCGGATGTTCCTGATTCTTCCATTTGGTCGGCTCTGGGGGAAAGTTTGACTCTTCTCCAAGTGAATTGGCCTAGGCTCCGTAGTTACATAGCGTCACTTCTGGCATGGTCACACCAAGTTATAGGATCCTCTGGACTCAAGATAAAGGAAAATCAAGTCTACCACGAGCAGAGTAAGTGTCCAGGGATGGAGGGCTTGGTGTTCAGTGGCTGTGATTTCAGAGTGCCTGCTGCAGAAATGTGACTGTGGCACGCCACAGGAGAGCCTGGCTTCATTTGGAAGCCTATAGTGCAACCTCTAAAACATTCTGTACAAGGGGAAACAGGAGGGCATATAAGGTCACAAAATTGACTCCTGGAAGCAATTTGAAAAATGAATTGAAAAAGGTAGGTAAGTTACAAGCTGGTACCATGGTTTGGGGAGAAGTAATGAGAGCCTAGACTATGACAATGGCAGTCTATGTGCACATACATGTGCCAAAATTCAACAATAAACAAAACAGACAAAACCCTTGCTCTCCTGGAGCTTGTAGTAGGGGAAATAGAAAATAAACAAGATATGTATTTTAAATATGTGTGTGTGTGTGTGTGTGTGTGTGTGTGTTTGACTGAGGATTGAATCCAGCGGCATTCTGCCTCTGATCTACACTCCCATCCCTATTTTATTTTTTAGTTTTTCAAACGGGGTCTCACTAAGTTGAGGAGGGTCTTGCTAAGTTGCTGAGGCTGGTCACAAACCTGCAATCCTCCTGTCTCAGCCTCCCAAATACTAAGATTATAGATATATGCCACCACACCCAGCTTAAAACATATCTTAAAGAATAAAAATAATGGTGAGAAGGGAGGTAGGACATATTAGGGAATATGTGTGAATTTTTGGTAAAGTACCCAGAAAATAGTTTACTGAATAAAAAGCTTAAGCAGGTAACAAAATAGGCCATGTGGCTACTGGGAGAAGACTATTTCAGATAGATAAAGAGTAAACACTCAAGTCCTATATTAGTTCCCTAGGGCTGCCCTAACAAATTGCCACCTCTTGTCAGCTTAAACAACAGAAAAGTATTGTCTCTCAGTTCTTGAGGCTGCAGATCCAAGACCAAAGTGTCAGCAGGGTTGGTTCCTTCTGAGGGCTGTGAGAGAAGGACCCATTCCAGGCCTCTGCCCTAGCTTCTGGTTATTTCTACTCCTAGACCTTGACATTGTGGTTGTTGGCATCTCTTGGCTTGTGAACACATTGTCCCAATCTCTGCCTTTGCCTTCACAGGGCACACTCCCCGTGCTCCTAGTGCTACATCCCAAAGTCCTCTTTTATATGGACACCAGGCTTATCAGTCTTATTGGAATAGGGCCCACATTGACCTAATTTTAACTTGATTTCCTCCGTAAAGACCCTAACTTCAAATAAAGTCACATTCTGAGGTATTGTGGGATGTTAGGACTCCAATATATGGTGTGTGTGTGTGTGTGTGTGTGTGTGTGTGTGTGTGTGAAAGAGAGAAAGAAAGAGAGACAGAGAGACAGAGAGAGACAGAGACACTGGGGATTTAACCCAGGGGCATTCTACCTCTGAGCTACACCCACAGCCCTATTTTATTTTTTATTTTGCAACATGGTCTAAGTTGCAGAATGCCCTCGCTAAGTTGCTCAAACCTGTGATCCTCCTGTCTCAGCCTCCTAAGTACTGGGATTACAGGAATGCACTACCACACCTGACTTCCAATATATCAGACAATATATCGTGTTTTGTGCCTGTTAAGGGTTGATTGTGTGCCCTTAAAAATATATATATTGGAAGCCAGGGTTGGTGGTACATGCCTGTAATCCTAGTACTTAGGAGGCTGAGACAGGAGGAACACGGGTTTGAGCAATTTAACAAGGGCCCTCAGCAACTTAGACCCTGTTTCAAAATGAAAAATTAAAATGAGCTGGGGGTGTAGCTCAGAGGTAACGTTCTCTTGGGTTCAATCCCAAGTGCCACACAGAGAGAGGGAGAGGGAGGAGAGAGGAGAGAAAGAGGAAGAGGAAAGGAAAGGAAAAGAGGCCATGTGTTTGAAGTAGAGTGAAGAGAGGAAAGAATCCTCAGAGATCAGTTCAGAGAGCTAACTGGGCCAGATTGTGTAGGGCCTTTGGATATAGGAAGAAGGTCAGCTTTTCCTCTGTGAAATGGGATGTCATTGGAATATTGGGGCAGAGGAATGATGTCATTTGTCTTATAATTTTCTAGGATCACATTAGCTATTCTGTTAGGAATAGACTAAAAATGAAGGGCGATGGTTAGAAAATGACTCAGGAAGGGGAGAAAAGACACTGGAGGTCAGATCAGAGTAACAACAGCAGAGACAGTGAGAATGATCAGATTCTGGGTATAAGCAGTAGCTGATGGGTCAGATGAGGGACTAGGCATCCAGGATGACTTAAAGGTTCCATCCTGAGCAGTGGCAGGTGAGGCTGGCATAAACTCCAGGTTTAAGGGCATCAAGAGCTCAGGGTGGAGGTGGGAAGTTTGAGATGCCCACTGGATATCCACATGGAGATGTCAGGTACACAGTCAGATATGCAAATGTGTGTTTCCAGAAACAGTTCCCACTGAAGATATCAATTTGAAAGTCATTAGTCCATGAATATTTAAAGATATGCAACACAGAAGTATCTTTAAGCAGTAAACTCCCTTCTCTGAGGTTTTTTTTTATGCAAAAATATGATCATAACCCCACCCTAGCAACTGAAAATAACTGGGAAGAGTGCAGATAACCACAAAGCAAGATCCAAATATGAGGGTTTAATATAAATGTCTATCATGTGGAACCCTGTGTCGTTTTAAATTAATGTAAACCATGGTGACTACCCTCTGAATTTTTGTCTCTCATTGTTTTCTCCGAATGGGTGGGTTTTGTTTCCAAGCACTTTGAAACGTTTATATATTTCCTAAGGAGAACCCAGGCCTCCTACAGGTGGATACGGCAGCCTCATAATCCTTGCCCATCCCGAATTCAGAAGTGGTTCAGAGAAAGCAGCTTGCAGAGGGTTAATCCCACACCAATGGGGATGCGCAAACCAGGAGGCAGTCTAAATCTCAATACCACACGCTGCCTTAGGGATCATCATGTACTAAAGCCCAAGATAAAAAGGCCTGACAAAGATTATTGACGGTTTACCTTTTAATGAGCAACTTGGATTGATTCTGTTCCCCTCTGAGATGGCTTCCTCTGTCCTTCCTCCACCCGAGAGGCCACGGGGAACAACAACAACAACAAATACAAATCTACAATTTGAATAATTGCAAGGATCTTCTTTCTAGCAAATAAAGTTTCCAAGGTGAGAACTGGCTCACAGCTTTAAAAATATATATTTAGAATTGTTATGATTATCATGATTATTATTAAGTACGACCAGTACACGGGAAATTTTCAAAGAGGCTGGTTGTCTCTAATTGGATATTCCTTGCAATTTCCCTCTGGGTAGGTCAGCAGTGTTAACTCTTAATCATCCAAGGCAATTAAATGCATGCAGTTCTGGCCTGTGCACCAAAGGCTGCTGAATTGTTAATATAGTTATAATGGTGGAGCCAGGCATGGAGGTACTATTTAGGAGGGAGAGGCTGGCAACCAGTGTGTGAGCTCTTACACATGTGGTTTGGAGAGGAAAATTATGCATCTGTGAATGAGGATGGGCAAAAGTTCTGGAGATATTAAACCCGAGGCACATCCCAGTGTATTCTCTATGGGCATAATCTCTCCCTTGAGATATTTATACATTTCCTAAGGAAAGCTCATGCCAGAGGCTCCATCTGGGCTACTCGGTCATTTGCTAAGCTTTGAATGAGGTCTTCCGGTCACTTTGAGAGTATATATGGTAAAAGAAGTGGCCTGTAGTATAGAGAACCACAATAGAAAATTGTGGTAATAGAAAATTGAGGTAATCTTTTGGACAATTTTAATATGTTGTGACCCTAAGAAAACAAATTCTTGTGTGTGTGGTGCTGGGGAATGAACTCTGGGGCATTCTACCTCCAAGTTATACCTCTAGCCCTATTTTATTTTTATTTTGAAACAGGGTCTCACTAGGGTGATGAGAATCTCACTACTTGTGAGGCAGTCCTCAAACCTGTGATCCTCCTATCTCAGCCTCCCAAGCACGGGGATTACAAGCATGCACCACCACGCCTGGCTAACAATTGAATTTTATACTATTTTTACCACCCACCCGACCTTGAATCTCATACCATCCCTGATCTTTACCCCTGCCTCCCAATCCTGACCAATTTTAAAAATGAGAGGGGAAGGTCTGTACTTAACATTTCTTGATACTATTTTCTATGACCCCAAATTGACTAGAACAGTGACTTTAGACTTTTTATTGGAACCCAAATAAATACATCTCATATTTTGACTCAGTCCTTATACATATAACGGAAACAAAGAAGCATCCCAGAACTGTAATTACCTTTTTATTACATATTTTACATTATGATATCATTTATTGTGTGCTCTTTAAAAAAAAAAGTGGGCCATGGCCATTAACTTGGATCTCACAGCCTATAATAAATTTTAATGCATGGTTACAAAACATTGAGCAAGAGAAAGAAGGAGGTCTCTAGCCTATGGGTATGGGGATCAATGAATACATGGATAGAGTACCCTCTCCCAGGAGAATATAGAATATAGAGCCAAGCCAAGCAAAAGTCATAAAGACCTTCCTGTAGTCTTTTCCAAGATTAAGTCCTCTCAGGGTCAAGTCTAAGGCACATAGATGACATTGAAGGGGTCATAGGATTTTACTGTGGGCTCATAATTTTGATCAGACACTGTTTCTGTGATCTTGACCTTTCCAGGTTATCTACAGACAATTCTAGTACCAGATCTGGTATCAGAGTACTGAATAATTGCTATTTGCCCCTCTATACCTGCAGTCTACCCTTTGCTCCCACCCTGTGCCAAGAAGCTTGCATCAGCTAGCATTGCTTCCCTTCTAGCTGCTGTCTGGCTTCCCCCAAAGCGGGCATCTGCAGGGGAAAAGAGGGTGGGAGGAGAGGTCAGAACCATTGTGGCCTTCACTCCCTCCCTTGCAGGCTCTGGGGTGAGAGTCACTGTGTTAATTTGCCTGAGGTCATAACTCCCATGGGGTAGCTCCCTCCATAGTCACAGCCACCACTGCAGTTCTCTCTAGGTTAGGCAATGCCCAGCTTCCTCTGTCCTTGAGGTTCATGGATACAGTTTCCTACACTCTACAAGGAATAGTGTCACACCCTTGAATATCATTACATTGCCTAAATCCTCCAGACTGCCTATGTGGGCCAGCATTTCACGTTGGCTCTCATTGTAGAGAGCCTCAGCATTCTTTCAAGGAAGGATCTGCTGTCTGGCTTCATTCAGTGCAGTCGGTGGGCAAGCAGCTCGGAGTGTCTGCTGCTTTGGGGCCTGCCTTGCCACAGAGGTTCCACCTGCCTGGGCCACACTCCCCCTGGCTCCTGGGCAGCCTTTCTCTGGAAACTGGGTAAAGCAAGCAAGCAAGCAGGCAGGAAAGGCCAGCAACTGAGGCTAGAGGCAGAGCAGCTTTGAGAGGTAACATTAATTCCAGAGCTCCCACCAGGGTGGGCAGGCTTTGTTGGATCTGCCTCACAGTTCAACTTTTTCCTCTGTCCAATCCTGCTCTTTCCCTTCCTTGTCATGTATTGATCTCTATTTAAAATCATGTACCCCAAGTGCACCTCTGTATAACTCCAGAGAGCTAACTCTCTAGAGGGGAACTGACATCTAGGGCCATAGGAAGGCCTGTTTTAGCAGTAGAGATGCCTCCCCATTGGCCTATGTACTGAAAGGACAAGAAAAATTAAGGAATAGCCTCACCCACCATTCTGTCTAATCCTATTCTTAAACTAAAAGCAGAGAAAGATCTTCTCAGAGTTGGAGATTTCTCATTAGGGATGGATGTGACTGGAAGTGAATCTTCAAATGTTAGCCCTTTGATTTTGGGAGTGGGGTGCTGGAGGTTGAACGCAGGGGTATTCTACTTCCAAGCTGCACCCCCATCCCTATTTTATTTTTTATTTTGAAACAGGGTCTCACTAACTTGCTGAGGATCTCACTAAATTGCCGAGACTGCCCTTGAACCTGAAATTCTCCTGTCTCAGCCTTCCAGATACTGGGATTACAGGCATGCAGCATCACACCTGGCTACCTTTTGACTCTTTGTGCCCTAAGACTTAATTTCAGGTGGAACCCAGTCTCCCCACTTGATCAAGAGCAATTCAGGGAACTGCTTGAATCATGATTTAAGCTAGAAGCGTGTTCAGCACAAGTGTCTAACTGTTCCTAGGATGAAGTATCCTTAGAATATTCCTCAGACCCCCATTCTAAGGAGGAAGGAGACCTTCCCACCATTGGGCAAGGCCATGGCTTTCTCTTGCTTAGCACAGAGGCTTTCATATAGGTAGAGAGAAGGATACAAACAAGAATGACTTTATACTATTTCTTTCTCTAAAAGTACATTCGCAAGATAAGTCTCTTTCAACTTTTTTATGATACTCAATGATATTCCACAACATTTCTTTGTGAAGAGAGAAGGATGTAAAAAAGAGGAGGGTCTTGGGACCCCACTCTCCTCCCTACCTCTCCTCAATCCAACCTGGAGTCTCTACTCTCATTTCTCTACATAGCTGTGGCTAACTCAGTCTGTCATCTTACACATGAGATATCTAAGGTCCAGACAAGTGCCTTGCCTGAGGTCTCTCAACAAATTCATATCACAGCCAGGAATAAATGCAGGTCTTCTTGCTGTCTGTATCACTTATGGTCCTGTGTAATCTTTTTCTTATAGATTTACCCATCTGAAAATGGCAGCATGTTCAGACACAAATGAGTAGAAGGCAAAGAGGAATGCCACTCCTTGGTGATAGAGGAGAGGGGTTTTGCATTTTGATTACGTATGTGGGATCTCCCGATCCTATTTAAAATCATATACCAAAATCACCACTTTATCTGTAGGAATATGATTTATTCTCTTTTGGACTTCTAGTACCAATTTCAAGCCTGGGATAGAATAGATTCTCGGGAAATTCTTGTCTATGGATGAAGAAATGAGTTTTTAGAAATCCCTAATACCAGCAGCTCAAAGCCGGGGTAGCAATATCCATTGCCCTACCTTCCTGGTTGATGTTGTCTCAGCTGATGTCTGATATTTTAAGTAGGCATCAGGGAAAGAGCCAAATTATACTGCTAACAGGTCACTGGATCTGAGGAAGGGGGGTTGGGGTGGGGTAAAAATTAGATGTAGGTTGCCATTAATGCAAGTAATCATGCGATGTGATGTATTTCTTCCCGAGACTGTAGCTTAAATCCCAATTACCTTCTGGTGACAAATGAACTTGCTGAGTAATTCATTTTGACGGTTGGAGCTCCCACCTTCTGTGTTACCATCGCATGGGGAAGGTGTATGACAAATTTCCAGATTTAATTTTAGTGCTTGGGAGCCCAAGTGGCACAATTACCAGATCAAGAGTGATGGCAGAATATTAACATGAAGAGTTCATGTGAAGCTGAGTTTTAAACTAAGTATGCTCAAACTTGTGCTCTGCGAGCAATGTACAGCTCTAACTGGCCCCGGGCACCTAGACCTTGGGCCTTTTTTTTTTCCCTTCTCTGACTTCATTCTGATCCTTCTCTCAAAAAGCCTCTGAGTCCTGCTGATTGTATCTCCTACGTCTCTTGGCTTCTTCCCTTCCTCCCATTCCATATCTTTCATGTTGACTATTAAAAGCAGTATGCATCTCGATGAAGGGCACAGATCCCATGGTCCACTGACAGGAGTTCGAATCATGCCTCTGCCTTTTCCTCCCTAAGTAACCATGGTCAAGTTACTGAGATGCTATAATAAGGTGGCCCTGAGTATTAAACGTGATTAGACAAAATCATGGCAGGTAGCAAATGTACGATTAATTGTAGTTTTTATAATAACACTAGTATCATAATCTGGTTCTTATCCACTGTTCAATGACTCTCCACAAGGGACCTGCAAATATTTTCTGCAAAGGGCTACAGAGTAAATATTTTAGGCATTGTGGGCCATATGGTTGCTGTTGTAGCTACTCAATTCTGTCATTGCAGCAAAAGCAGCTATAGACAATAACTACACAAATGAATGTGGCCGTGTTCCAATAAAGTTTTACTTAGGAACTCTGCAGTTTGAATTTCATATAATTTTCATGTGTCATGAAAAATTATTCTGTTGATTATTTTTAACCATTCAAAGATGTAAAAATCATCTTGAGCTCATATACTGTATAAAAACAGATGGAGAGCCGGATTTAGTCTACAAGTTGTAGTTGGCTGACCCTGGCTCTGGTGTATTGTCTAGTCTATGGACAGCTTAATCTTTCTGAAAGGGCCCTCAGATCTTATTTTTTCTATTCTGAATGCCTTCGTTGACTCTCTGTTACCTAAAATCAAAACTAATCAGTCTAGCCTTGAAAGCACTTTGAGGTCACGGCCCTGGCAACATCCTGACCACAGCCCAAACCTCTCAATTTGTCATTCCCAAACAGGGTCTTCCCAGGGTCTTATGTCACATTTCCAAAGAGTTATCCTTTTTACAAGTTTATGGACTCAATCAATTTGCCAATAATAGAAAGAACTGGGGAGGTCCAAAAGGCTTCAGAAGGGTGATGCATGACAGCTGTCCCACTTTTCTAGAACAGAGTATGGCATCCACAGCTATAGCGGCTGAGGAATTAAGAAAAGCCCTCCCTACCTGCTTTCATGGCTGCTCTCCCTAAAGTGCTCCTCTGAACAAAAGACTCCCCATTCACTAAACCTCATTCCATCTTCACAGAGACTTTATGATGGAAACAGATCCCCATGTTGCTACCAACAAAACTCATTCATGGAGAGGTATGAAACTGGCCCGAGGTCACACCATGGGCATGTAATAGAGGCAGGACTTGAGCTGAGGCATCCAGAAGCAAGGAGCTCATCCTCTTAACCATCACGCTGCACTATCTTCTTGAGTATTTTCTTACATGACAGCTGGTGACCTTCTGAGAGGAGCTTCTTCAAGTGACAGAAATAAACGTTCCATTATGTGCATAAATGTGTACAGGCACACGTCATACCTTTCCCTGAAGTTACATTTCCCCTTTCTGTCAGGACCAATGATAACAGGAGGAACACGAGGTACCTTATTTACAATTGCAAAACCATGCTGCTCCCTAATCCCCACAGACAGTCTTGAAAGGGAGCCCAGACAGGGAAGAAATGCTGCTCTGAATGCGTATTAATCCACAGTGAAGGACTTACAATTTTCAAACACTTCCCATCTCCCTGCACATTGACACCAGAGGACACATTTTAGGCAGAAAGGGAGAAGCTGCTCAAGCGAATTAGTTGCCGCGTTTTCCAGCAGATAGAGGTGAGACCACAGAAATGTAATGCACTATGACATGAAATGGCCAACTTCCTTTAACAAGACTAATTGGAGCTGAGTCGACACGTTGGTGGGGGAAATGTGTAGCGCTTGTACCTCCCCCTTGGATCTTGAGATTTCCGAGAAAATGTCCATGGCCTGGCATGCATAGAACACAAAATGCCCAAGGCTTTCTATCTTTGGTTCCCTGACTCCTGTCATAGCAGATAGCCTGATGCAGTAGAGAAGTGCCTATAGCCCAGAAGTCACTTACCTTTATTCCCCACTCAGGTTTGCCCTGAACTTGCTAGTGATTTGGGGCAAGTCACTTTGGTCCTCTACTTGGTATCCTCAAGTATAACCATTGTTCCATCCATCCTCAGCCTTCCACTTTGTTTGCAGAGTGGGAAGCACTACAGCCTGGTGGCTAAAAGCTTGGACCCTGAAGGCCAGCCATGTTTTTTTTTTTTTTTTTTCTGGTGCTAGGGATTGAACCTAGAGGCATTCTACCTCTGAGCTACACCCCCAGCCCTATTTTATTTTTTATTTGGAAACAGGGTCTCATTAAGTTGATGCAAGCCTCACTGAGTTGCTGAGGCTGGCTTTGAACCTGTGATCCTCCTGTTTCAGCCTCCCAAGTACTGAGATTACAGGCGTATGGCACTATGCCTGGCTAGCCATGTGGGTTTGACTATTGGATCCATCACTCATTGCTGGATGACTCAGGCTAGCTATCGAGACTCCTAGTACTTTGGTTTCCTTACCTGCAAAAATGGAAATAATAATAATAATGATACTTCCTTCAATGGCATTGCAAAGATCTAATTCACATAAATCCCTTATCCCACTCCTGACTTGCAAAGTAGGGCTACACAACAGGACAATTGACTTGTCAACCAGATGGTTGTCTTCAGAGAAAAATTCCCAGGTACATTTGTTCCCTCTCTTTATCTGGGGATCAGCCTAGAAGGCCCAGTTCTTACCCTATGATAGAAAACCACAGGAGTAGCTTCACATTCAGAGAAGGATCAGATGCAGGAGAAATAAAGGAAATTTGGGGTGTGGGTGTGTGTGGTGCTGGGGATCAACCCTAGGGCCTGGCACATGCTAGGCAAGCACTCTACCACTGAGCTACATACCCAGCCCAGAAAAGTCCATTTTGCACTCCCTGGGTTATTTGGAAAAAGGAGAGACATGAGGTGGGCAGATATGTTCTGATATTGCCCTCTTCAAGTCAAGGCCAGAGACTGCATTGGATACATTTAGGCACTATTGACAGCAAAGCATTCTTATTCCCAGCCATTCCTTAGGACTCTAGAAGCATAAAGCATTTTGGCCTACCCTGCCTAAACTTGCAGTAAGGTCCCAGTGGGGTCCCCAAAGGGAAGCCAGAATTGAGATCACTGGGCAAAGACCCGCACAATGGCTTTGAAGAGGGGTGAATGATCAATGCTAGAGATGACAGAGATTCAGGGGTCTGTGATCATTTGAAACCAAGGGGCCGGGCTCAGACCAAGCTGAGGGAGAGAGCAAACTTTAACTCATGCCCACCACAGGTGAGGAGGACAGCAGAACCACACTGTCCAGGGCCATGGCACCAGAGACCAAAACAGGTGGAGGCTGCTGTGCCCAAGGGTCCATCTGTCCTTCGCCTTCTCAAGTGCTTCTCAGCCATGGCCTCCACAGAAGTATCCGACCCTGTATCAGGGGAGGAGCAAGGGCAGGGAGAAACCACCCAGGAAATGAAATATTAAGATGTTTTTAAGCCAGAGACACTGAACATCACCTAGAAGGGCTAAAATTATAGAAATGGAACAAACTTAAAACCGAATCCAACATTTAGTTTTGCTTAGAAACTGCCAACCATCATATGAGAGTTTGAGAGAGAGCCCAGATTAGACTTAGAAAAAATAAATACATTACATTTTATCTGCACAAATGAATTCTAGAGTGAGTTAAATTTACCAGAATCATGAATATATATACATATGTATGTTTATATATAATATACATGCACATATAGTTTATATATAGTGTTTTTATAATTTTAAAAGTACTTCATAAATTAATGACATTGATTCTTAAAATATTTCTGTGATTTTGGCAAGATAGAAGTTATTTTCCCTATTACACTAACTAAGAAACTGAGAGTTAGAAAAAGCAAATTATACCTCCAGGATTAGAGTTATAAGTGATAAAAAAGATGGGACTTAAATTATCTTCTGAATTTAAAACTAGCATGTCACTGTCATCCAATGTAACATATTGCTGAATACATGTGTATTTTCTATTAATCCAACTATCATGTTTCATGGATGGTTATGTTTTGAAGAGTACAAGTAAAAGAAAAAGTCATTCAGATTATATGTAAAGGTAAAAATAATTTAGAAATGTCCATTTAGGACTTTGCAGTACTAAGTCCTAAAAATGAGAATAATATAGCAAAGGTTGTAGTAATCATACTTATTTGGTACTTGAGATCTATATATGACCCATATTATTCTTGTGTGTCCATTTTTATGCTCCATTGTCTCAAGATCCCCTGTCCTCAAAGATACTTCCCTATCATCCAGGAAAATTCCATAACCCAGTAATTCTCAAAATTTATTTCCAGACCACTAATTCCCTGGGATGTAAATAGGTATAATAAAGAAAAAAGAGTTCTAATGTTCAAATAAGTTTGGATAATACTGGGTTAAACACAATAAGTATATGTTTTTACCCACAAATTTTTCAGATGCTTTGATATAATAAATGAAGTTTATGACTCCTGGAGAGAGATAAAATGTGTTGGAGTTCCCACTTTATCTAACCACAGAACCTGTTTTTCAAGTGTCATCCTATGTCATTATGTTATTTGTTTTCTTCAAAGCATATGCTAACCCTGCCATCTTAATCAATAACTCTGATGGATGGGTGAGAGTTCAGATTATGACATGGGTCATTCCATTGACCATTAAGGTTGGTGCAGCTGACTGGATGGATGGATGGTTACATCCCAGCACTACATGCTCCAGCAAACCGTGAGACCTTCCCATGAGGACGATTATTAGGTCAAGTGACTGTGGTCCCCTAAGATCCTTCCTGCTTGAGCACTTCTTTCCATAATTCAGATCTCTATAACAATAAGTCATGCTGGAAGGAAACCAGGTCTGGGTGAGAAATGTGCTATGGAAATTAATTTCATTCATTAAAGCAACAAATACTTTTGGATGCCTACAAGAAGCAGACATTGTGTTTTGTGCTGAACATATATCAATAAAGCATAATTACTTTTCTCTAAGGCTTCAGAATTTAGGGGGAGAGAGTTGGGAAAGAACACATGTAGAGGCTAAAATGATAAACCAGTGTGGTATTCTATAAGAAGTGTGTGCTTTGGTGCAATGGAGGCATACTGCAAGTAGGGCCCAGTGGGTCAGGAAAGGCAATGAAGAGCACCAGGGATGGGGCATATCAAATGAGTGGCATTTTTGCCTGTTGAAAATGCATAGCATCCCAAGAAGAAGGAAGAGAATGCTCTCAACTACAGGCATCTGAAAGGAAATGGCACTATCAGAAAACACAGAGTAGTACAGCAAGGATGAAATACAGGAACTGAAGTGATTAACACTTTAGAATCCATCATGTTGAAGAGGTTGACAGGGGCCAGACTGTGATGGGCCTTGTGCCTCATTCTAGGGAGTTTGGGCTTCACTCCATCAGCAAGGAAAATTTGTCTGCTACTCTTCTACCTAGTTTTCACTCTCCTCTTTCTCCACTGATTTTGACAAAAGTTGAATTGTGACAAAAGTAACCAGCAATGCAAATTCTAGATTCCTAGGTTTTAGGGGAACTAGGATTCACCCAGTCCGTGAAAACCTGTCTTGCATTGGGAACACAGTTGCAAGATTCTTCTGGCCTATGGTTAGCATTGTGGTTCAAGGAGGTTCTCTGTTCCTATGGGGAAACATCGGCCAGGGTCATCAGGACCCCGGCCTAACACTCAGAATTTAAGTTGTGTTCTACTTCTGTCAGGACATCCCAAACTAATCAGGACCGCAAGATAGATGCTGAGCCCGATGGACTAGGCAGACACACTGTAGATTCAGAAATGTGCAGCTGGTCATGGGGTAGGCACACTGGGAACTGATAGACTAGTATTAAAAGCTACTTCCCTGTGAGGCTGAGCCCTTTTCCTAAAAGCCTAGTGATTTATAACCATTGCCTCATTTAATCCTCATGACGACCCTACAAGGTGGACTTGCTATCTTCATTTTACAGAAAAGGAAGCTGAGGCTTCCAGGCCTAGTGTGACTTGGCCAAGCACACAGTGGGGGCTAGTTATGACTTGGGCCCTGGTCCTTCTTACTCTGAAGTCTGATACATCTGAACCACCATGCCACACTGGCTTCCTGTGTGAACTCCCTGCCTCTGCAGCCTGGGTCAATGTCAGCTCAAGGATATCAAGCTGGGACTCCCTTGAAGTTCCACAGTGCCAGCAGCCGAGCAGGACTGAAGCATATCTGCCACTTGCTGAGGTCCCCTCCTCTTGCATGACCTTCTAGTCACTTCCACGCTCACCCTTGGTGAAATGTGTTCAGGATCAACATTCCTATGCAACCTTCCTCTGAGGAGCTTAATGTACCATGAAACATCATCTTCCACCCCCAGTCATTCATGTGGGGGACTACTCATTTCTAGTTCCTTATTTCCAGGTAGCTAAGGTAAGGGTGTCTAATTGATAAGGTCTTGGGTACAATTCTTCATCAACCCGGAGACTCCAAGATCCTCAGCTAGGAAGAATATCCTATCATTTATTTTCTCTACCTACATAAGGCTGTGTACTCTATCTATACCTTGGACTCTAGTCTCAACAGTATATCTCAATTTTAAAATTGCTTAATGAATCCATTAGCAAATTGTTATTAAATTTTGATCAGAATGTGGCATTCCTGCGTAAACTCCTTGCTTCTCTGCAGCCTTTGTCAATGCTGGCTGAAGGACACTGAGCTGGGCCTCCCTTAGAGTTCTGTCTAGGCATAAGGAATACATTGGTTTAATACTAGACTTGGTTCAGACTGTGGGACCAAAAGCTAATGTCAGGTAACACCCACACTTGGAGCCTCAGGTTCCTCATTTACCAAGTGAGAAGATTAGCTCTGTGATCTTTAAACTCCTGTTCAACAATGCGACACATACCCATTTCATGGATAATGGAATTGAACACCATTCTAGAAAACTAGTAAGTTTCAGAACTGCAATTCTAGCCAGTGTGGCAGGGTGTTATATTTGAAGAAATCAACTGCTTAGAAATATGTATTGGCTGAGCGTGGTGGCACATGCCTGTAATCCTAGTACTTGGGAGGCTGAGACAGTTGGATCGCAGGTTCCAGGACAGCCTGGGCAACTTAGTGAGACTCTCAGCAACCTAATGAGACCCTTGTTCAAAACAAAAAATAAAAAAAAGGCTGGAGGTATAGCTTAAAGGTAGTATGTCCCTGGGTCCAATCCCCAGTACCACCAAAAAGAGAGAGAGAGAAAGAAAGAAAGTGTGTATTTGTTGATCACTTATTATGTACAAGGAACTGTGCTGAGCACTGGGCGTAAGTAAAACAAAACATCCATTCCTGCTATCTAAACCATTATTGATTTACTGAAGGAAATACATACATAAAATATCAACACACTATGAGAGGATTACGACAAAAGTATGAATAAAATTTCACAAGAGTAAAGAGAAAGTAGTTGCTATATAAGCCCAGGGTGTCTAAGGAAGCCCACAGCAAAGGCCAGCATTCAGCGAGGGAAGAAATGGCTGGGTTGGGGATATTGGCCAAGGACTAGCTGCTCTTTGGCAGCTTGTAGAAAAGGTCATCTTAACCTAATTTGCACTGTTTTAGAAATTTAAAAAACTTTATTAAATGGAGTCTTAGGATCTGCCCATTTTTTTTTTAAAAAAGAGCTGTATAGAGATCATATAAATAAGACAAATAAAGAAGGTCCTCAAAGATACAGGGACAGATACCTGGAATGCCTGACTACCATCTAACAATAATCTGTATGACTTAAAAATAAACATATCCGACAAGAACAAGGGAAAATAAAAGAAGAAGTCATTGAAAATAATGGGAATCTACCATCGTCCAAGCTGGCTAAAAAGCCTGGTGAGATCAGTGATTTTAACAGACAAAACCAAATTGATGAAGGAATGCCAAAATGAGACTAGAGAGGAAGACAACAGGAAGGACAGAGACAAATAACTGTTTTTCAAGTCCACATCCAATAAGCCCTCAAAGGAAGGGTTGGCTGAACCTCACTCACAGACTTGCCCAATGTAATTTACTGTCAAGGAAAAGTAGACATTCCTTTAAAAAATTAAGTCTTTGCCTCAGTGACTGTTAGCAGAAGTAGCGGGGAGATGAATGCTGGAAGGGAGCATAAATTCCCTTGCAGAGGGGAGAGAGTAGCACTGGGAAGCGATAAAGGTGAATTCTGACAAGAGGAAGTTGATTAAGAAGTGAGCTGCTCAGCAATGGGGCGAGTGGGCAGGCCAGCAGTGAGTGATTGGAGTGTCTGCAAAGACCCATTCCACGTCAGATGATGTCTGAGCCTCTGAGGTTTCCAGTGGGGAGGGGGAGGCGAGAGTCGGGAGCCCAGGTGTCGTGCATACACTTCACCCTCTTCCTTTGGATACACACAAGGTGCCAAAACAGTATTTGTTGGAAACAGATTACATGCTGGGATGCCGTGGCTGCTTTACATATAGCGATGTATTGATTTCTCATCATACTCTGCAAGGTGGGTGTTGCTATAAGAAAACTGAGGGTCAGAGAGGCTAAATCACCTGTCCGCGTTCACATGGTAAGTGGCAGACCCAGAATTTGAACTTCAGTCTGTCTGATTATAAAATCTGCACCTGCATGCACTTTTCACTTCATCCCAATGAAATAGTCATCTACGTTTACATTTTCGTAATGGATGTGTCAAGCAACGTAAGTGGTAGGAGCTCAAATAATGATAGCTAGTGAAAATAGAAGTAGGAATAGCAAGAGAAGGAGGAGGAGGAGGAGGATCTATGTGTAAGTGGGTCATAATACCTATCTCAAACAGCTGTTGTGAGAAACAAGGCAATATATGCCAAGTTCCATCACAGGGCCTGGGGCGTAGAGGGAATGAAGACACTGAGCGGTCCTCCCTTGGTGGTAGACACCTGATATCATATTTCCCTGTATGTTTTCTATGTGTTTGAAATCCTCCAATAGGCTATAAACTACCTGGTATAGAAATTTGCCTAACCAACTTGCATTCCTCACAGAACTTTGCAAACAAAAGTCAGGATTTTTTGAATGTAGGCAGTACAACAAATACATATTAGGACTATGGAGTATAAAAATGTTATACTCCTCTTTACAATTGCTAATTTCATTTTCATTATTCCCAGTAGTATATCTACCATACTTTAAGTCCACACATGTGTGTGTGTGTGTGTGTGTGTGTGCGCGTGTATCTGTGTTTGGTATACCAGATGTTTTATATACCTATATAATCAGTTTATTGAGGACTCCAAACTCAGTGGTGTATGAGGCCTGAGGCCTCAGGAAGCCCAGGGGAAGCCCCGAGTGACTGCATTCTGGTGGAAGTATTGACTGAAAAGAGAGGCTCAGGGGCCAGCACTGGGGGCTAATGTATTTATAAGGGGCAAAGGCCCACAGCAAGAGGATCCATTCCAGCTCCCGGTATGGAGCACAGAAATGCCTTTCCTCCACATGAGTTAGGACAGTGGTACTCAAAATAGGATCCCAACTAGCAAACCACACATCACCCGGGGACTTGTTAGCAATGAGATCTTGCCTCCCCTTAGACCTCAGGAAGAATCAGAACCTTGCAGGGGGTGAAGCCCAGCAATTTGTTTTTAACAACAAATCAAGTCAGGTTTGCCTGAGTATAATTTACAAACAGAAAGCAATTTAATGTTATTAGATATAAAGTTAGGTGAGCTATGATAAATAGGCACAGTGATATAATTAGCACCAAAATCAATGTATAGACTATTTCCATTACCCCAAAAGTCGGTTCCCTTATGATCCTCGGTATCCCCACCTCTAGTCCTCAACAACCACTGATTTTATTTCTGTCCATACTGTTTTGCCTTTTGTAGAGTGTCATGTAAATGAAATCATACAGCGTGTAGCCTTCCGCGTCTGGCTTCTTTCACTTAGCGTACTGCTTTTGAGGTTATCCATGTTGTTTCAAGCATCAGTAATTCATTCCTTCTTCTTGCTGAGTGGTATCCCATTGTATGAATGTACCCCACCATTTTTGCTCATCCACCGGAGGATGGATATTTGTGTTGTTTCCAGTTTGGGGCTATTATGAATAAAGCAACTATAAATATTCATGTTATTCATGAACAAGTCTTTGTGTAGACATATGTTTTCATTTCCCCTGGGTAAATATCCAGGAGTGGGATTTCTGGATCATCAGGTAAGCATATATTTATCTTTATAAGAAACTGCTAAACTGTTTTCAAAAGCAACTGTAACATTTGCTTCCCTACAATAATACATGGGAATCTAACTTGCTCCACATTCTCTCTCATTTGGTATTAGCAGTCGACATAATTTAATAGGTTCATTTTAATAGGTGTCTAGTGTCATTTAATTATGGTTTCCTTTTTTATTATGGTAATGATAAATGATGACGAGCATCTTTTCATGAGCTTACTTGTCATTCAAATCTCACATTTGATAAAGTATCTATTTAAATCCGTTTCCATTTAAAAATTGTATGGACTTCTTGTTACTGAGTCTTAAAAGATCTTTATATATTTTAGACACATATCCTATAACAGATATATGTTTGCAAATATTTTTTCCTAGTCTGTGATTTGTCTTTTCACATTCTTTTTATTTATTTATTTATTTTTGCAGTACTGGGGATAGAACCCAGGGGCGTTCTACCTCCGCGCTGCACCCACGGCCCTATTTTTTTTTTTTATACTTTATCTTGAAACCGGGTCTCACGAAGTTGCGGAGGGCCTCACCAAGTATAGAGAGAGAGACAGGGAAAGAGAGAAAGAGAGAGACAGAGAGAGAGAGAGCTGAGACTGGCCGCGAACCTGGATCCTCCGGTCTCTGCCTCCCAAAGTACTGGGATTACAAGCGTGCGCCACCACACCCGGCTCTGGTTCCTCTTTTTAACAATTGTTGTGGCCATGTAAGATCTTTAAACTTTCATATAAATGTTATAATTAGCCTGTCAATTTGAAAAAAAACACCTGTTAGGATTTTGATTAGGATTGCATTGAAACTATAGATCAGTTTGGGGATAATTGATATATTAATAATACTGAGTTTTCTAATCCACTAATAGAGTTTATCTTTCTATTTATTTAGATCTTCTCTAAATTCTCTCATTTTTTAAAATGGTAGTGGGCAAGCCGGGCGTGGTGGCACACACTTGTAATCCCAGTACTTGGGAGGTGGAGACTGGAGGATCCGGGTTCGTGGCCAGCCTCAGCTACTTAGTGAGGCCGTCCGCAACTTCGTGAGACCCGGTTTCAAAATAAAGTATAAAAAATAGAGCCATGGGTGTAGCTTGGAGGTAAAATGCCCGTGGGTTCAATCCCTGGTACCGCAAAAAAAAAAAATGGTAGTGGGCATACAATTTTGCATTATTTTGTTAGATTTATCCTTAAACATTTCATGTTTTTTAACATTGTTGTGAGAATTACCTTATTGAGGATGACAATGATGGTATTTCATTCATAACATTTTCCTGAGAATTCAGCCATAACTGACAGTATTAAGGTGGGGGCTTTGCTGTCAGGCAGAGCTGTCTCTCAACTCCAGTACCACCAGTGAGAGTTAGCAGCGCAGCATAGTTTTTCAGATCCCAGATTCTACAGTCAGGATGCCTGGATGGTTAGCACTTACAAGCTATTTAACCTTGAGTGTTTGAGAGTTCAGTTTCTGTATCTGTGAAATGGGTACAATAATAATACCTACTTCATAGGCTTGTTCCAAGGATTTACCATGTCAAGTAATGTCAAGCATATAGAGATAAAACATGTCAGATTTTATTATTTCTTATTAGATGTGTGATCTTTGGCAGACTAATTTTGATAAACCTATATCTTCACATTTACAAGTTAGAGATAATAATAGTTATAATAGTATTCTGTTGAGGATTAAATTATAATAAAGCCTTTAAAATGCCCAGAACACATGTTTGTATTAATGTTAGCTACTAATAGCATCAATATTGGCACAGTGTTTAACATATATTGACACTAAATGAATATTTAAAAATAAGACACCTGAATGGCAATCATTAAAAACACAAACAATAACAAATGCCAGTGAGGATGTGGAGAAGTAGGAACTCTAATATACTTTTGGTGGGGTTGCAAATTAGTGCAACCACTTTGGAAAACAGTATGGAGGATCTTCAGAAGACTGGGAATGAACCTACCATATGGCCCAGCAATACCACTCCTGGGTATCTACCAAAAAAAATGGAAACCAAACTATCAGACTAATGCATATCTATGTTTATAGCTGCATAATTCACAATTGCCAAACTATGGAACCAGCCAAGATGTCCATCAACAGATGAATGGATTAAAAAACTATGGGATATGTACACAATAGAATTTTACGCAGCCATAATGAAGAACAAAATTACGTCATTTGCAGGGAAATGGATGGAATTGAGAATATTATGCTAAGCAAGATTAGTCAGTCACAAAAAGTGAAAAGGCAGATGCTCTCCCTAATATGGGGAAGCTAGGGAGAATAGGGCATAGGAGGGACTCCAGACAAAGATGGAGAAAACCTTAGATGAGTAAAGAAGGTGACCTAACTGAGGGAGATGGGAGGGGGGAAGAGGGAAACACCCTAATACACAGATGTAAATATACAAACTTATCAAAATTAACTACTATGCTGAGCATGAGAAAGAGGGAAGAGGGAGGGAAAGGGGGTGGGAATTGAGGGGGGGCTAATTGACCGATATGTGCATGTATATTTTTACTACCCTGAAACCCATCAAAATGTATGATTACAATGCACCAATAAAAAAATGACAAAAAATAAACAATAAAAATTTAAAACACCTGCTAAACAATAAATACCAGCCTTGCAGAAAAGCTTATAGAGGAAACTCAGAAGTCATAGAAGTGGCTGCTACAATATTTAGATGATGCACTGACTTACTGAAAACTGACCGTCATCAAGAGCTCATGCTAAATGATTTTCTTTGGTGAGCCCGAATACTCCCCAATCCCCCTCCATTGTTTCTAAATCTCATTGCAGACGGTGGTGTTCAAGCTTCAAACTAAAATCAATCTATTTATTGTAATGACTTCTAGTTACATACACCCAATTACCACTGTCATTAAGAGGCAGTAGCCGCCGATATTGAGTTGCAACGTGACATTAGGCGTTCAATGTGTAGCTCCAAAGCGTGACCTTACTTAGGAAAAATTTAAAAGCACCTAAGATAATATCTTTTGTCTTTAACTCTTCTTCTACTTTCTAAAACAAAACAAAAAAAAAAAAACTTTGCCAATTTACTAATGTTGGACAAGAGAGAGACACAAGAGATTCTGGAAGATATATTGATTGAGAAATTTTGGTATTGGCAGATGGTAACATTATCTCTAAGGAAATTAGCCAATTTCATTCCACTTATTTGAGTGTGTTTGCACAGATCTAGATTCCGTAGATAGTATAGAAAATCACAGTTTGCTGATATGCAACAGGAAACAAAATTTAAACCCTAGATTTGAATGTCAAAGCTATGTTGTGTGCTGTATTTTAAAACTGTGGATCTTTGACCAAGTCATCTTCCTTCTTTTACCATGTTCTTTGTAAAATATAGAGCCGATCTAATGGGTTGAGTGGAACTTGATCAAGATTTTAGACTCCAGTTTTAAGATCCATTTTCTGCCTTCAAACTTGTTATACTCTAGTTAGAAGAAAAGAAGCCTTCCTGGAAACTGTAATTATCCTAAGTGCTATTTGACTAAGAGTTGAATTAATAACCTCAAAGTGGCAAGGTGGTAAAATTCTATTTTGTAGAATATGTGGATTAAATTAACATCATAAACTGTTTTTATTTGTAAAATAGGTTCAATTAGAATTGCTTTTGAATGTGTAGCATTAGTAAGTAACGTTTTTCAACCTCTTAGAATACTGAAAATGCATGGAAAGTTAGTTATTTGCCCTTCTGAACCTATTGTCTACATACTAAAACCTTCTAAGATTCTGTGTTTTGATACCATAAGGAAAGCTGTGCCTTGAAGGTATTTGAATCATAAATCTGCCCTTGGAGAGTAAAGATCAAAATCAGTCTTACTGTCTTCAAGAGAACAAAATAGCTATTATCTTTAATATAATTTGCCCGATTTAATTAGTATCAAATCACACACTGCAGTTTTGCCTTTACTTTCTCAATTGTTTTAACCAGATACAAATCTTCAACTTTATAAGGCTCCATATTTTGATCTGTTAAAAAAAATGGGGGGTCCAATGTAGTGGTGTACACCTATAATCCCAGCTTGGGAGGCTGAGACAAGGATCGTAGGTATGAGGCCAAACTCAGCAACTTAGTGAAATCCTGTTTTAAAATAAAATAATAAATAACTAACAAGGGTTATAGTGTAGCTTGGAGGTAGAATGTCCCTGGGTTCAATCCCCAGTACCAAAAGAGGGGTATAGTTGGCTGGGGATGTAGCACACTGGTAGAACATCACTGGGTTTAATCCTCAATACTACATAAATACTTTTTTGGTGGTACTGGGGATTGAACCCAGGGGCATTCTACCTCTGAGCTACACTCCCAGCCCTATTTTATATTTTATTTTGAAACAGGGTCTCACTAAGTTGTGGAGGACATCAGTAAGTTGCTGAGGCTGATCTGGAACCTGTGATCCTCCTATCTCAGCCTCCCAAGTACTGGGTTTACAGCTGTGTGCCACCATGCCCAGCTCCACAAAAATAAATATTAATTTAAAAAAAGCATTGGGTTAGAGCTGGGACTGTAGTTCAGTGGAAGAGCATTTGCCTAGCTTGAGTGAAACTTTGGGTTCCATCCCCAGCACCACAAAAAACAAACAGAAATCTTTGGAACAATATTGATGTGTGTTTAAATCTTTGCTATGTATTCAGTTATGTGATTTAGGTAAATTGCTTATTTTCTGTGAGCCTTCGTTTCTCCATCTGTAAACTGAGAATGACCCTACTTTATAGGTCTTGTGAAGTTCCAAAGATCAAGTAGGTAAAAACTGCAGCAGAATTCCAGGCTTAAAATAGTTGTCCCCAAATAATGGCTGCTGTTAGGTTGGCTTTACACCCCACTGAAGTAGAGGTAAGGCTTCTACAAGTTGTTCACTCATCATATTTCATTTCACTGGCTATAATATAGGATTCTTCAAATAGCTTAAACTGAAGTAGCCTACATAAAACATCTTGTTTTAATTCCAACAATAGGAGATATATACAGATGTATGATATATGATAGGAAATTATTCAGCTATAACAATAATCCAATACTATGGGACTATGTTATATAGATAATTTTAAAAATTAGACAGAAAAATGTATGTACAGTATGATCCTAAATATATAAAATATGCATAGAACAAAGTATTGGAAAAAACAACGCAAGATGTTTAAAATGTGTGTTAGTGAGAATATGGCAATTTTTTTCTTTTCAAAATGTGAACAATTTCTATTTCTTTCATGAGTATTTTTTTCCTTTTTATATTTTCCACTCTTTAAAATGTTCTATTTTTAACACAGTGAGCATACGTTAGATCTATTACAAGATAGAAAACTACATCTATTTGAATGCATAGTAAAGAAAGAATCTGTATTTATCAATTGTCAAAGAAGTTTTGAGCATAGTGAAGAATTCACAATAGCCCCCCTCTGATGCAGCCATGCTAGTTAGCAATCCATTTTAATTTGACAAATATTTATCAAATTTTCTCATGATCTATTTCAATTATTTTTCTTGCTTTTCCACTTTTGCCTTCTCCTTGGCATGATTTCATATTTAATTTAAATGCTTATGCTATATACAGTTAGGAATGGCATACCAGATCAACATGTTAAAAATGTATGAGGAATGTAACTGGCCAATGATTGGCTCTGTGTGTGTGTGTGTGTGTGTGTGTGTGTGTGTGCGCGCGCGCATGTGCGTGTGTCTATTTTAAATTTGAGAGAGATAAACTCCAAATCTTAAGAGTCCTGCTGGCTCCAGTTTGCATTCTAGTGATAGAATACTCAGTATGGAGCCATGGGCTTCCTCCCTGACCTCCAGGGGATTATGTAGGAATGTCCACCCCTCAGGCCCAAAATTCATTTAATTCAGTATAACTTCTCTCTTTTCCAACTTAAAGCATCATTCTCCTATTTCAGGATTAGTCCCTGGTAAGGTGAGGAGTTAAGGCTGTCAAGTAAGGAAAAGAGAAAATGGTGCGGGTAGTATTAGGCTTCTCTTCTTGGTGGGGAAGGGCACAGTCTCATCTCCATAAGTAAATTGGAGAGGGAGGGTGTGGGCAGAAAACTCTCAGTCTTAGCATCAGTTTTCAAACCACTAAGGATTTTCCCTTCCTCTGCTCAGTAGTCGTGAAAAGCAGCCGTGGCTACTTGGCACATGTCTAACTTCTCAAGATTTTGAGATGCAGCCAGTCAGAGAATATTTTATCTATTGCCAAAACAAAAGGCATGTAGTATCTTCTTGATCAATATTGGTGAAATTCAATTCACATTTTACCAATAGACTTTTAAAATTATAGCAGTATTAGAGCCAGGCATGGTGGTGAATACCTGTAATCCCAGCACTTGGGAAGCTGAGACAGAAGGATCCCAGGTTCGTGGCCAGCTCAGCAACTTAGCGAGGCCTTAGTGAGACCCTATTTCAAAATAAAATAAAATAAAGTAGAGCTGGGGGTGTAGTTCAGAGGTAGAATGCCCCTGGGTTCAATTCCAAGTACCATGCACACGCATGTGTGCATACACACACACACACACACACATTATAGCAGTATTATAAATTTTCATAAATGAGATATAATGATTTTTAAAATCCACAAAATCAGATTTTATTACCACTCCTTTGCTTATAAAACAGAAACATTTCAGCAATGGCTCTTAACCCTTAGCTTTGGCCTCTGAGGCTCAGGTGACTTGGTCTCTGTCTCTTCAAGTTTGTCTTGTACCCCAGATGCCCTCTTCCACTTTGCTCCTGCCACACTGGCCTTTCCATTCTGTAATAATGTGCTCAGTCTCACCTCACAGCTGTGCCGTTGCTGTTCCTCAGCATGGAATGCTTTTCTGCTCTCTGCGTATGCCTGTTTTCTTTTTGTTCAGGTCTTAGCTTAATTGTTACACCCTCAAAGAGGATGATGGTCCTTTTCTGATGGCCCTATGCAAGTGTGGTCTCCTCTGTTACTCCCTGATTGCACTGGTGTTTTATTTTTCTCATTATCTGAAATAAAATCTTTATTTATTTGTTTCAATATTTATCCTCACCAGAAGGTAAACTCAAGGCAGGCAGGGGTTTTCTTGGACTTTACTATTGATTCTCCATCCCCTGGAACATGGAAGGAAGGAAGGAAGGAAGGAAGGAAGGAAGGGAGGGAGGGAGGGAGGGAGGGAGGGAGGGAGGGAGGGAGGGAAGTTTTAGATCAGGCAGTCCTTACAACTTCATGTGTGGTAGGATCCATAATCCCAGTTTTACAGATAAGTAAATTGAGGTAAGAAGTCATTTATTTTTGTGATGATTACAGCTAAGTAAAAGAACTAGAATTCTAAATAGAATAATCTTGAATTCAAGAAAAAACTCTATCTTTAAAGGTATTTTGGAACTCCTACTCCAACTGTGTTAGTGTAGCTGTTACTAGAGTTACCTGTGCACTTTAAACAACTAGGAAACTAGGCAAACTATTCAAAACAGTTGCTTTTAGACACTGGACAACAGGCAGACCAGGAATGTGACCCCTGAGAGACAGGAAAGACAAGAGGTAAAAACTATACTTGCTCTTCCTTTCTGCCTTAGTTTCTGGATTCCAGCAGAGCAAGGATGATACAAAGCAAAGCCTGGAATACTCAGAGAGGAGGAGACTCAGTGAAACTGAGGCATCCAGAAGTAGCAGGACATGATTACAGAGAAGAGGTTGGGATACTAAGAACAAGCCTCCTTAAGACTGGCGATGAATACTCACCTCTCCATGCATAGGGCAAGGCCCTTCTCCACTGAGCAAAGGACACAGGGAGCTCTAAGCTCTGCAGAGTTCTCAAAGGAGTTTGAATTCTGAGCTCAATATTTCAGTGGGCATCCAGGAATTCATCAGATTAATGAATAACCCTCAAGGAGAGTCATGCCTTAGTGACTGGGCTAAACTAACCTAAAAGTAAAGGCCACTCCAGACTTGCCCTAACAAAGCTTAAACACAAGCCTTGAAATGATCAAGCTGATCCACAAGTAACATAACTGCCCAAACAAATTTAACACTGTTTAAAGGAAGACAACAACATCTGGGAAGTAAATAGCTAAACATTTACAGTGGTCAGCATCCAAGAATATAGAAGACATGTGAACAAGCAGGGGTATGTGACCTATAATTAGAAAAAATAGTAAGTAGTTACAGAGCCAGGGAAGGCAGAGATGGCAGAATTAGTAAATAAGGATTTCAGTCATTATAAATCCACTCATGGGTTTAAAGGAACCCCTGAACATTAAGAGGAAAAAACTAAGCTATGTAAATGAAATAATCAAGTAGAACCTGTAGAGTTGAAAAGTATATCAGAAATATATAATTAATTGAAAATGCTTAATAGCAGATCAAACACTTAAAAAGACAAGATAAGCAAATTTGAAGACGTAGCAATAGAAATGATTCAAAAATAGAGCACAAGAGAAAAAAGAGCTAAAATAATTCTGACAGTGGGGTAATATTCAATGCCCTGACACATATGTAATTAGAATCTCAGAAGAGGAGAGAGAAGTAAAATTATTTTAAGAAATAATGACTGAAAATGTTTCAAATCTGACTTTAAACCCAAAAGATTATAGAAACCAAATGAAAATCAAGAAGGAAAAACAACCATGCCAGTGCACATTACAATGAAATTTCTAAAAACCAATGGTAAAATGAATATCATTTTTAAACACAAGGAGAGGATGTATTAGATATAAAGTAATGAAAATAAGAACATTAACTTTTCATTAGAAGAAATAAAATCTATAACATAATGGAAAAATCTTTTACATTCTTTAAAAAGAAAAAAGGAAAGCTTCCTTCAAAAAACATGGCAATATTGAGAAATTTTCAGGAAAATAGAAGCTGAAAGAATTTGTTGCCAGCAGATCTGAACATAAATAGTAATGAAGTTTTTCAGACAGGAAATTTTTATCTAATGGGAACTTAGATCTATACAAAGTTCTGAGTAGCACTAGAAATGGTAAATATGGATGTAAATATGGATATTTTCTTATTTTAAAATTTTTCATTAAAAGCCAAACTATTTAAAACAAAAATAACAATGTATTGTGGAATTTGCAACATATGAACAAGTAAATGTATGAAAACATTACAACAGATAGAAGGAGGAGATGAAAGTGTACTGTTGTAATATTCTTACTGTACTTGTGAAATGGCTTAATATTATCTGAAGACTGTGATAAGTTAAAGACATATGTTGCAAACTCTAGAGCATCCACCAAAGCAAGTAGCTAATAACCAAATATGTAAATAATAACACTAAAGGGACAGCTAATATGACAATAGCAGAGATAAAATGGAATACATAAAAATACTTAATCCAAATGAAGGTGAAAAGGATAACAAATATAACAAAGAACAGATAAAAGCAAATAGAATGACAGTAAACTTAAATTCAACTATGCTGATAGCTACACTAAATGTAAGTAATATAAACATGCAAGTGAAAAGGCAGAGATTATCACATTGGACTAAAAGCAATAAAACACTACTGAGAGAAATTAAAACTCAAATAAGTGGAAAGATTTAACATAATACTGGAGTAGAAAATTCAATATTTTGAGATGTTCATTCTCCGCAGAATGATTCATTGATTCAATCTGATCCCAATTAAAATCACAGCAGACTTTTCTCTCCCAAATTTACAAGCCGATTATAACATTTGTAGGAAAGTGCAAATGACCTAGAATAACCAAAACAATTTTAATAAAGGAATAGAATTGGAGTACTTATAATACCTTATTTCAAGACTTCTTATAAGACGACAGTAATCAGCATGGAATGGGATTGAGGTACACATGTCATTAAGTGGAACAGAACATATTTTCAACAAAGTTTCCAAAGCATTTCAATGGTGGAAAATACTGTCTCTCACCAAATGATGTCAGAATTACTGGATGGTCATATAGATAGAAATGTATTAAACCCTTCTTTCACATCACACACAAAAATCACTTGAAATGGATAATAATTGTAACCATAAATGCTGAAACTGAAATCTCTTAGAAGAAAACATATAAATAAATATTTGTGACTTTGTGGTAGATAAATATTTCTTAGGAAACAGATTATGAAATATAAAAAAGAAAAATAGAGAAAACTTGTTCTACTAAAATTAAAAGCTTTTGCTCTTGAAAAAAAAGCAATCACCCTATGTTCCAGTAATTTCACTGTTAGATATTTATCTGAAAGAAACAAAAACATATGTCCACAAAGCGACTGGCACACGAATGTTCACCATAGTTTTATTCACAATAACCAAAATCTGGAAACAACCCAAATATCCATGAAAAAGTATCAGTATATTTATGCTGCTCTCACAAAATACCTGAAACTGGATAATTTATAATGCCCAGAAATTAATTTTACACAGTTATGGAGACTGAGAAGCTCAAGATTGAGATGCTGGAATCTGGTGAGGGTCCTCTTACTGAGTCATGCCATGTTAGAAGGGCAGGAGAAGGAGAGAGAGGAAGAAGGGGAGAGGGAGGAAGGGAAAGTGATCTTACACACAATCACAAGACATTGTGCACAAGAGAAAGCTGAACTTATCCTTTTATAAGGATCACCCCCGCCATATTGATGTTAACCCATTGATAAAGGCAGACCTCTCATGACCTAGACCCTTTTAAATGACCAACATGGTAACACTGTTGCATTGGGGATTAAAGGTCTACCATATCCTTTGGGGAGGACACATTCAAATCATAGAAGAAAGAATATGTAAACAAATTGAGGTAAACCCATACAAAGGAATAACAGAAATAAAGTATTAATACACTCAACATTTTGGATGAATCTCAAAATTAGTGTGGTGAGTACATGAGGTCAGAGTCCAAACATCATCCACAGTAGGTACATACATTGGGTTTGTATGAATCTCTACAATAGAGAAACTAATCTCTAATGGCAAAAATCAGATCATTGGTTGCCATTGCTGGGGGCATACACATAGCATAAAAGTGAATCGAATTCATCCAGAAATGCAAATAACTTTTTAACTGAGAAAATAAAGAAGTACTGGCATTATGGGCATATTACTATAATATAGAAAACTAAAATAAAGTGCATGATGGGAGAAAGTGTAGGAGAGAAGGAGAGGGCAGTAAGGGATTTGGAGATACACAGGCAGTTATGAGCAGATTACATCATGGTCTCTCTGGATCCTGACAATCTATGAAGATGGTTACAATCTCCTTTTATGATGGCAAAACTTTTTGGAGGGCAAGCAAGTTGCAGCATGTGACTGTAAGCTCCATGAGGCCAGGGACTTTGCCTCAGTGTGCACCTCCTACACCTGGGAAATATCTGGCACATCGCAACTGCCTGAGAAAAATATGTTATTTAACAAAGGAATGAATATCACACAGCTGGTAAGTGGGAGAGCCAGAAATTAAACCCCAGGCTGATGAGCACTGAAGCCTACCAGTTCTTTCCACTTTCCCACAATCAAGTTTATATTAGGAGTTTGTAATTTATAAAAGCTACAAGACCAGCAAAATTCAGAAAATGGTGTAATTGGCCCACATCTGTGAAATAGAATAATTAGCAACCACTGAATAAATATAAATATAAATATTAACACTATGTCATAGGTCCTAAAATTTCCTAACAGGAAAGGACTCTGATTGGCTATTTACAATAGGGTGAGGCATGAGATGTTAGTGGGTGTTGTTCTATTTTGTTCTCATTAAAACTGCCTGGATTAAGTATGAGTTAGAGAAGAATCGTTTTCCCAGACGAGCTTCATGCCATAACAGATGGTTATATTTTTAAAATCAGCTTTATTGATGCATAATTTACATGATATAAAATGAACCTATTTTTAAGTGTACTCATTATTTTTTTGCAAATGCATATACAGGTGTAACCACCACCACAATCAAGATAGAGGACATCTTCATCACTCCTGAAAGATCTTTTATGATGTTTCCCAGTGAGTCTCCCTACTCCAACTGGGACATAGCAGAAAGGGAACCCTGAAGGACCTCTAAGCACAAAGCTGGTTATAACTTCTCCATGTAAACAAGGAAGAAAAAAGCCTCCCTAAAACTCACCAAAGCAAGAACCCTGAGGAGTTCATACTTTTCTCTATTTTTATTAGTGATGAGTTATTTTTCACTTTAACAAAAAAGAAAAAAAATCACAGAGAGTGACAACCAAGCACTCACTCATAAATCTGTTTCCTGTAGCTATTTCTCAGGCTCTGTCCCTTAGACCCTGATCCTGGTCAGCCCAGAGCAACCCATACAGGCAGGTAGTGCAGGTGAGGTTGGTGTTCATCAGCATGTATTTTGTGAAATAGTCCACCAATGAAGAATCAAATCTCAATAGAATATTCTTAAGCTTCCTACATGTTTGATTAGTTTGTCCCAGTAGGGATTGAAATAAAGGAAGCAGCTATCAAGAGAGAGCTTGACTTCTACATGGTCCACAACTAGCCCATGGTATAATGCTGAGACAGGAAAGAGCAGGGCTATTCCAGATATTTCATGGAAAGGCTTCTGATGGTCTTCAATGTAGACAGAGAAGAGAAGAATAGGAGAATCTGATTCTTTTTACTAGGCCTTCTGACACTCTTTTGTCTCAATTTCCCTGTCTATAAAAGAATATCTATTCATATATAAGTTCCTTTTACTGATTCATTCTTTTTTATTGAGATATAATATTTGTACATCTTTATGGGGTGCATTATGATTGAATACATTCATTATGTAATAATCAATTCAGGGTAATAAGCATTCCCATCTCTTTAAACATTAATCATAGCTGGGACAGTGGTGCATGTCTATAATCCCAGTACTTGGGAGGCTGAGACAAGAGGATTGCAGGTTCCAGGAAAGCCTCAGCAAGTAATGAGACTCTCATCAACCTAGTGAGACTGTGTTTCAAAACAAAAAATAAAATCGGGCTGGGGGTTTATCTCAGAGGTAGAATGCCCTGAGTTCAATCCCCAGTACCAAAAAAATATCATTATTATGTGCTGGGAATTTCATACTCTTCTAGTCATTTTGAAATATAAATTGTCTTAACCAATAGTTACCCTCTAGTTACCCTACTGTGCTAAAGAACCAGAAGTAATTCCTCCACTCTGTGTTTGGTGGCCCTGATTGAACTTCTTCCCATCCTTCCTACTGTTACCTTTCCCAGTCTCTAGTCACCACTATTCCATTCTGTTCAAGATTGGCTTATTAGTTTCCTCCAATGAGTGAGAACATGTAGTATTGGTCTTTCTGTGTCTGGCTTATTTCACTTAACATAATGACCTCCATTCCTATCCATGTTGCTACAAATGACAGGATTTCATTCTTTTTATGACCAAATAATACTCCATTGTGTATACATACTATATTTCATTATCCATTTATCCAATGAAGGGCATCTGGGTTGACTCCATATTTTAGTTATTGTTCATAGTGTTGCCATAAACATGGGAGTGCAAATATCTTTTTGGTATAATGATTTCATCTCCTTTGGCTATATACCAAGAAGTGGGATTACTAGGTCATATGGTAGTTCTGTTTTCAGTTTTTTGAGGAAACTCCATATTATTTTCCATAATGGCTGTACTTATTTATATTCCTACCAACAATATGTTAGAGTTTCCCTCTTTCTGCATCCTCACAAGCATTTCATTTTCTTTTCTTTCTTTTTTTGATGGTAGCCATTCTAACTGGGGCGAGATGGTATCTTGTTATGGTTTTGATTTGCATTTCCCTGATGATGAGTGTGATTGAGCATTTTTTCATATACTTATTGACCATTTGTATTACTTCTTTTGAGAAGTGTCTATTTAGTTCATGAGCCATCTGTAAACTGGATTATTATTGCTGTTATTTTGGCATTCAGCTTTTTGAGTGCCTTACATATTCTGGATAGCACCTCCTTGTTGGATAAATAGTTTGTGAACATTTTTTTCTATTTCACAGGTTGTCTGTTAATTCTGTTGATTATTTCCTTTGCTTGCAGAAATGTCTTAGTATTTATTCTTTCTTTTATTTTCTTTTTGTGGTGCTGGGGATTGAACCTAGGGGCATTCTACCTCCAAGCTACACATACAGCCTTATCTTATTTATTTGGAAATAGGTTCTCACTAAACTATTGAGAGCCTCGATAAATTGATGAAACTGGCATTGAACCTGTGATCCTCCTGTCTTAGCCTTCCAAGTACTAGGATTACAGGCATACACCACCACACCCAGCAGTATTTATTTTTTTAATAGCCCACAGAGCATGTGCCAGGTTGCAGGCCCTCTGTTAGGTGTCTAGAACATAAAGATACAAGAAGGAGGAAGATACGAGAAACAGAAAGCTCCCTGTAGGAACTGCTGCTAAAAAAAGGGCTAGCAGACAGGGCTGTGGGCAGGTGAAGGGCAGTGTAAGCCAGGATGAGGGGGCCTGTTCCTCCTGAGGAAGTAGCAAGAAACTGTGCGAGAATGCAAGGAAAGAGAGAGAGTGGCTGATGGTGTGGACAAAGAGCAACTTGAGTGAGGAAGAGAAATATCTAGGGCAGGTCTTTTAAAATATTTTGGTGTGATATGTCATATAAACCATCTTCTAAGACCCCTATAGCATGTTAAGTAAAATCTGTATTGCTCATTAATGTTTGATGGAGTAGATTACCTAAATTGAATCCTGCTTCAGGGTTCATGTGAGACACAAACTAGACATGAGAAAAAAGAAAGTCATGTATACCTACACATATACACACGTATCTGTGAATACAGTTGTCCCTTGGTATCCATGGGAGAGCAGTACCAGGATGCTTCACAGATAACAAAATCTATAGATGCCCAAGTTCCTTATATAAAATTATGCAGTACTTGCATATAACCTATTCACATCCCCCTGTATACTTTAAATTATCTCTAGATTACTTATAATACTCTATACAATGTAAATGCTATGTAAATAGTTGCTATACTGCATTGTTTAGGAAATAATGACAAGAACAGTGTCTGTATATGTTCAATACAATCACAGTTTTTCAAATCTTTTCAATCCATAGTTGGTTGAATCCACAGATGCAGAACCCATAGATATAGAGGGTCAACTGTATATGGTTTTATAGGTATATACTTCTATAAAGGCTTCTTAGGGAACAAAAACAACAACAAAAAAGTCAGGTAGGCAGTATGTTCTTAGTGTAATAACATAATCTGAGGCATAAGTACTTACTATGTATCAGGCCTTTCTAAATGCCTGAAAATATATTATACTTAATATATCTTCTTTAATCTGTACAGCAACTTCATGAGGTAGGTAGTAACAATAGCATTCTTCTATAGAGGAGGAATCTGAAACAGAGAAGCCAGGTAATTTACCCAAGCATACACAGTGAGTAAGAAATAGAGCTGAGATTTTAATCCAGGGAACCTGTATCTGTGTAGCCATCAACATTCTTATAGCTATAATCTAAAACATTGACCACATAACTTAGAGGAAAGAAGATGTATTTTCTTACAGTTTCGGGTTCAGTCCATGTGAGGCCAGGGACTGTGGATCTCAGGTCATAGCAGTAGCAGAGAGAGGGAAAACAGAAAGAGGGAGAGCACATGGGCTGTGCTCCTTCCATCATGGAGGCCGGAAGCAACAGAGAGATCAGGGGGAGGAGGAACCGTATATAATCCCCAAGGCTGCACCTCCAGGGACCCACCTTCTCTACCCATACCCTACTGGCCCAGGCCACCACCAGATAAATCCATTACAATGGATTTATCCACTGCTGAGATTACAACCCTCATGACTCAATTCCATCAACTCTAAACACCAATTTATGAGCTCTTCAAGGGCCATTCTCTATCAAACTAGAACAACCTGGCACCTTGGGCCTTAGCCACTATGCCCTATTACATAAGATAGAATATGATTTCATTTTTAGTATTTTTGTGAGGAATCAAATTCTTCAGGGTGTCTAGAGTTTTGGTTTCAGAGAAGTGACATGTGGGGAATGGAGGCTTCCTCTGTCCATGGTAGCATTGACTAAATTGTTCCCTGAATTTGATTGTAGATCTTGAACAAGATTTGCTAATTTGGTTCTTTTGTTCAATAACTATTCAGTAGCCTCTATATGCCAGATACCATTTGAGGTGTTGGAGAAAGAGCAGTGAACAGCATAGGCAAAATCCCTGTGTTATGGAGTTTACTTTCTAGTAGGGAGGACAATAAGAGAGTAAATTTATGGTTTGTCCAATTATGGTAGCTGCCATAGTGATAAGAGAAACAGTGATGTGCAGAAGAGGAAGAGGAGCTTCTCTGTAACACAGAAGAGAACAGGGAAGCCCTACTGACCAGATGACACTATATATATATATATATATATATAGATAGATATATATATATAGATAGATAGATATAGATATAGATATAAATATATATAGATATATATATAGATATATATAGATATTTGGTCTTTGTCCCTGAGATCTGAAAACTGTTGGAATTTCCTGAGCGATAGGGGTAAGAAGAGCCTTTCTGTATTCATTACCTTTCCTTTCAACCAGACCTGGGATTATGCTAATGAGATGATGGTTGGTGGGCCCCTAGAGAGATTCAAGGTGGGGTCTGATGGTCAGAGGAGACAAACATGTGACCAGAGGGTTGGACATTCAGTACTCTCCCCAGGCTGGGGAGGTGAGAAGAGCTGGAGATAGTCACCAATGGCCAAGATTTAATCCCTCATGCCACCTAAGGACTCCTCTATTAAAAGCCCCAGATGATGAAGTTTAGAGATCTTTAGGGTTAGGGAACACATGGAGGTGCCAAGAGGGTGGTGCCCTTGGGGAGAGCATGGAGGCTCCACACCCCTCTGCCACACTGTTCCCTGTGCTTCTCTTCCGTTTGCCTGTTCTAGAGTTGAATCCTTGAAAATAAACTGGTCATGTTACTGGGACATGGTCCTGAGGAAGTACCCAAAAGGGAGATGGCCCCCAGCTCAGTCTGTGAGGGCTCTTGACCTCCTTGTGGAAAGGAATCTAAGGACAGTGAGGCCCAGATTGATTTTATTGAGAGAGGGAAAGAAGTGCACACTCTGATAGGGTAGAGGGTGGGCATTGGAGAGAAATGTGCCAGCTACATCTTAGCAAGGCATATTTATAGATGTAAAAGCTATAGTATAGGGACATGACCTAAGAGACTGTTTCTTTTGTTTTCCTTTGTGTTGGAGTCTGGTTTAATACCTCCTAGTGGATATTTTCTCCTTTGTTTTTGGTGAAACATATCTAATAAATTCCCCCACCAAGATGTTGTTGTTTTGTTTTGTGAACTTAAACAGTGTTGCATTGATGTAATATTAAGGCTTTGGTACTACATTGATATAATATTGAGGTTTGATCAAAGGTATGACACACAGATAAGTAATCAGATGACCTGTGGGTAAGGTCTAAAAATTTATTTAATTGTGTTGTTTGAGATCAGAGTATGTGAATGCAAATTTTGAATCTGGACTTTTAATCATGGCCACTCTTACTCCTCATGTCTTCTCTCTACCTAAATTGATGTCTTCTATCCTACTTCAGTAAGAGTAAGGAAAGGCCTTGCTGGGTTCTGTGAGTTGAACTTAAGGAGGTGGTCATGAAAACTCCTAATTGTATCCAAGTTTGACAGGAGTTTGGGTACTCTAGAAATCCCGTACTGATGACAGGCGTCTGAAGGAGGGGCTGTCTTGTAAGGCTGAGATCCTCAGCCTATGGGATCCGATACCAATTCCAAGTAGTTAGCTTCAGAATGCAGAACTGTAGGACACCCAGTGGATATCCAGAGAGCTAGAGAATTAGTCAGTGTGAAGAAAAAAAAAACCCACATTTGGTGTCAGACGTGTTGTGAGTACAAACAGCTCAAGCAGAGAACTGGAGGAAGCGAAGGGGCAGGCACACAGGTATCTGAGAGGAGAGTGTTACAGGTAGAGGAAATGGCATATGGGAAAACCCTGCGGTTCACTGTGCCTGGCATGTCTGAAGAACAGAGGGAGACCAACACGCCTGGAAAAACAGGCTGAGTTCAAAAGGAGGTGAGAGAGGTAGTAGAGACGTTGGTGTTTGTTCTGAGATAAGAACCCATGCGAGAGGTGTGGACAAGGCAATGGAGGAATTAACTTTCCTGATTTATATTTTAAAAACATTTTTCTGCCTTCTGAGAATAAAGATCGACTGTAGAGAGACAAGGATGGAGAGAGGGAGGGAAATCAGGTCACCACTGCAATAATCTAGGCAAAAGGTGATGGCGATAGTGTTAGAGGTGGTGAGAAGAAGTAGTCAGACAATATTTTGAAGGTAGAGGTCACCAAATTCCAGGAGTTGTCACCCTATCGATGATATTTAAGTCATTGAACTAGCTGAGGTCATCCAAGGAGTGAGTCTTGGTAAAGAAGTAAGAATATTTAAGGACAGAGACCTGAGAAACTCCAATGTTTAGAAGTTGGGGAAGATAAGAGAAACAACAGCAAATAAGACCAAAAAGAAGCAGCAGAGAGGAAAGGAAAAAACAGAGATCAGTGTCCCGGATGTCAATGAAGAATGTGCTTCCTGGAAGAGGGATGGCACACTGTGCTGTGTGGTGCCGACAGTCAGGGAAGGCCTGAGAACTGACCATTGCAACATGGAGGTCACTGGTGACCTTGACAAAATGCTGCCTTGGTATGCTGGAGGGGGCGAAAGCCTGATTGAAGTGGGTTTGAGAGAAAATTGAGTTACCCCTGGATATGCTTTCACACAAGGTTGTCATCGGAGTGGAAATGGAATCTGCTTTCACACTTCTCAGAGCCCTGAGTCTCATCCTTACACAATCAAAGCTCAGAGGCCCACTGCTTTAGAGGCAGCAAATAAGAAAGCAAAGCCTTTGAACTTGGGAATAGTATTAAAGTTGTCATCTAGGGCTTGAAATGTTGGAGGCATGGATGTTGCTCCAGGAAATAAAATGGACCAGTTGCTGGGTTTATTCTTGTTCTCTGCCCAAGACGACAGCCAAAGAATCTTCTTTATATATTCTCCTAGGGAATATGTCCCCATACCCTCTCTTGACAATAACACAGAGTGTCATTAGAGGTTGGTACTCTTTGGGGAAAAAAATTATGTCTCTGATCAAAATTTCTTCTTCAAGGTTTATAATCCACCTTAAGTGTTGGTGTAGCATCCTCTGAATGTCTGGTGTGGTACTGTGAACATTGGGCTAGAATGCCAGGAGCCTGAATGTCAACCCCCACTCTGTTATTATTCATTATACAACAATAATTATATCACTACATCCCTGGGCACCTCAGTATTTCCATGTAGTCTGGTCAATTGACTTTGAACTTTTACCCTAAATCTCACAGTCTCTGGTTCTTTCTATAACAAAGTTCTCCAAGTTTCCAATTTGTCTCAGACTCCCTTTCTTTATGCTAATCACAGGTCCCCCTTGCAAGAGGAATAAGGATATTTTGCAACCATTTGATCATCTTAATGACTTGATTACATCAACTCTGAACTTTAATACATGAGCTCTTCAGGGGACATTCTATATTGAACCATATCAGATAGTCTTTGAAAGTTGCCTTAGGGTGACTTCTGTTACCTACATCCTTACCCATTAGGTAACTACTATTTGGCATTATTGCCAGTATCCATTCAATTCTGACTTTGCTCTGCAAAAATAGCCAGAGAGGTTCTTTTAACTCAAGCCTAAATGGAAGTAACAAAGAGGTTACATGAAAACCAAGCCTGCTATCAATAACGAAACTCCTAAAGTTATTTGTAACTCTATATACTGTGCAGTGGATTCTGAAATCGTCTCCTAGTTTCCCCTTACTTTGGCCCTGTGATGATCAGGAGAAATCATTTCTGCTTTGGCATCTCTCCCCAGGTTCTGCAGGCTGCCGCCTGTCTCAGCTCTTCCTCTTCAGCCTGCGCTCTGGCGTGGTCGCGTCCCTTGGGCCCTCGATACTAGTCACTGAAGTCCCAGCCTCAGCCTTTGCGCAGGCAGATATTTAAAATGTACTTTAAGAAAATGAGTCTTACCATTGCAATGCTAAAGAGACTTGACTCCCTACCGTGCGGTATACAAACTTACGAGCTACATGCCTACACAGGTAATAGCTGGCTCTCATTCTAAGTGTGCTCTGTCTACACTTTGCATTCTGTATTCCCAGTCATAGGCTTATTGTCCCCCATCATACACCTCTAAAAGACATTTCAAATTCCTTTTGGGAGGAGAATCCAATCATTCAGTCCCATTTGGGCTTCCTCATAATAAATAGAAATCATTTAATAAATAATAAAGAATAAATAGAAATAGTAATACCTCCTGTGTAATGTTATTCATTTCTTCTGCTCATTTGATAAGGTAAGAAGTAGAGGACAATGTGTACATATCGTATTTCTATCCTCTCTTCCACTGTGTGTGAGCCCCATAGGGAAGGGATTGTACCTCTCACTCCAGCATGTCTGATACGTGGGTCAGAATAGGCCCACACGAGGGCCACTGTGGAGAGCTATTGGGAAGAATTTCTGCATAGAGCCCACCAGCCTTGCTTTGGGGTATAGTACAAGGAGTCATTGAACGGTGGGATCTGTGATAAATGATTTCTCTCAGTGTGGCCAGGTTCTGGGAAATCCCAGAGAAGGTCATGGTTTCTCAGAGATCTGCAGGCTGAATAGGAATTTCCACTCTGAGAACAGTGGTTCCCAAATCCTGGTTCACAGACTGGCACTGGCTGCTAGCCCTCACCTAAATGAGAAGAAAATGGACAGTGGAATGATTTTTTTTAATAAAGCTAAATTTATGTCTTTAATCTGAGTTTATGGCCTTCCTGCATTTTGTTCATGTCTTGTTACACTGAAATAACCTTTTTTTTGAAATTATAGTGAAGATAAATGGCATATGTTTTTCTTAATGTCTCTATCAGGGGGAAAACATGGTTACCTTATATGGCTTCCCAGTTTAGTCTGGTTTCATTCAGACATTTTTCTGCCTCATTGTACTATTTCTAAGGAAAGAGTTAGAATGGTGATTTATAATGACATATGGACCATTTTGAGAATTTGGAATATAGTTTTAGATCCTTTCTTGAGAGAAAACTCTATATATGTACTCACACATAAACCTTTGTGGGTAATTTTGGGAAGTTCACAAGCCTCTTTAAGACCAGCCATGGACTTTGAAAGGTTCACAAACCCAGCTTTGCAATTCCTGAACCAGAGCAATCAACAGCCTTATTGTGAGAAAATGAATTTTTCCCATTCATTTGCTTTTTAATGAAATATTGAATGTAAATAAAAGTTTTCCACCACTACCTTTTAGGACCATTAAATGTCAGGGAATCAAAGCTACAGATTGGGGATTTAATGGATATTTTGCAAAAGCAAATGGCATTCTGCGAAGGCAGCTGATGCTCAGCAGCCGAGCCAGTGTTCTGCAGGCATGGAGGGTACAGGGACCACTCTTCCCTTCGGCATTTTTCACTGAACATATGCTGCAACCCAGCGCCACCAACAGGGCTCTGCCTCTCCTGGGCTGTCTGGGGGAGGCTGTTTGAAGGCATTTCAGCCATCTGTTAGTGTTTTCTGTTCTCAAGGGTGCTTTGATGCCACGAGGAGATGTGTGTGACATGACATTTGGAATCTGGACCCATGTGTCTCAACGCCAAGGGCAGGGACAGCTCTGGGTTGACTGACTCTGGTCTGTCCTGTAGGGATGAGCATGTCAATCAAGTACATCTGGCTGAGTAGTCAAATCAACAGCTGGGCTGCTCACATTGAGAGGGGAGAGGAGGAAGGGAAGGTCTCAGAGACTTTCAGAAGAGGATGGTGTCCCTCGCTGCTCATCTTCCTCTGAGAAAGCCCTGGGGTAGAAATGGAGACCACAGCTGGAGCAGTAAAGTTGACATAAGATCATAGGATCTTAGACCATAGAGATCATTGAATTCAGAATTCCTCATATTCCAGTTATTCAAGCCCTATGGGGTGTGTGTGTGTGTGTGTGTGTGTGTGTGTGTGTGTGTATTATATACATATATATTATATATCATATACATATTATATATACACACACACATATTTATATATTGTTATCTGAATACCACCAACAAATTATTTTGTATTTTCTTTTAACACTTGCTGTTGTCATTTGTATCTTAAATGTCCCCACAAAGGCTCACATATTGAAGACTTGGTTCCCAGCTGGTGGTGCTATAGAAAGATGGTGGAAACTTTAAGAGGTGGAGCCTAGTTGGAGGAAGTAGGTCATTGGGGGTATGCTCTTGAGGTTTAAGTCCTGTCCCTGTCCCTTCTCTTGCTCTGTTTCCTGGCCACCATGAGGCAAGCACCTTCACTCTGGCACACCCTCCCCACCATGATCTGCCTCCCCACAAGCCCACAGTGATGGGACCAATTGACCAAGGGCTGAAACTTCTGAAATCATAGGCCAAAATAAACCTTTCCTCCTCTAAGCTTAGTTTTTTGTCACAGTGATGAAATGCTGACTAACACACATGCTATAAGTATAATATAGTTGAGAATGAAATGTAAACAAAGCAGTCTTTTGAAAGTCTAAATAGACTCTGTGACTTTCAGATAGATAGCTTTAAACCTGGGACCTACTAGCTCTCCGTTAAAATGAGAAATTAGTAAGGACTAGGAGCATGTCGAAGGCCTTAACTCTACTAGTTCAGACTTTCTTCATGATGTGTCAGGACTACTGAAAGCAAATTCTAAAGTGAATTATCATTACTTTATGTGCTTAATATTAGTGTCATGTCCAAGAATTCACTAAAATTCACGTGCCACCTAAAATCATGTTGTGTGCTACTAGAAAAATACATCTCATATTATGGGTCTGATTCAAGCTCCTTTTTTAAGAGATAAGGAAGGCTAGACAACAGAAAAATTTGTTCAAAGTAACTGTGGTCCTATTTTCTTTCTTCTACCCATGCCATTTGCCAAGTAATTTTACAGCTTTTCCCATCTGACACAGCTTGTAGGTGCTTGTGTTTGACTTTGGGTTCCACTTCGTCACTTGCTTTGGGCAGGATACTAGAGATGTAGTACAGATGGAGTCTGCAAATCTGTTTGCAGAGCTGGGCTTGCTTTCTTGCACTCTGACCATCAGCATAAGGAGGACTTGCCATTACTGACCTGTCAGTCTATGGTGGGTGAGAGACACATTGAAGAGACCTGGGTCCAATTGGCAAAGAGATTCCATTCTGGACTCCAGGGTGCTGACTCCGGTTTTTGGTGCAGTGTTGGGAGTGTGTGTGTGCGTGTGTGTGTGTGTGTGTGTGTGTGTGTGTGTGTGTGACAAAGAGACACACAGAGGTGGGAGTAAAAGAATAACAGGGAGAAGAGAGAAGGGGAAAGAAGGATAGAGAAGGGGAAGAAGAAGGAGAAAGAAGAGGAGCAGGGGGAAGAGAAAATGTGTAAGCAAGTTGGGAAGACCCATGTCCTTAAGGGCCTGGACCATACCTCATCTATCTTCTATATCCCTAAAGTTTAGCACAGGCTCTCAAAAATGTCAGTGGTAAATATATGCTTTATCTTTTACTTTTTGAACTTTATAAATTCAAGAAGTATTTATTGAGAATATTTTCATATGCATTAGACTGAGCTAAATATATGCAGGATACAAAAGAAGTAATTTGGGGTTATAGGACATCATGTGTTTGAGTGGCAAGGCCATACCTACATAAGGTGGCAGAGCAGCAGTTCAAAACTGTATTAATCCAGAGCATAAGTGACCAGTTTAGTGTCCCTCAAACATGACAGCACCCTCTTCTCCCAACCCTTGCTTAAGACACTTCCTCATCCTATGATGGAATCCTTCAAGATACCATGGAGAGTTTAAGTTCTCCAGAAAGCTTTGTTTCTTTTCTTCCTTCCTTCCTTTCCTCTTGTCTTCCTTATAGATATTTCTATTTCTCTCCTTTCTGTGTTTTCTTTGCTGCTGTTCTATAGTGTGCATAAGTCCTTGCATACATTTCAATGAATTCTATCTGGTTGTTCAGAAACCTAAAATTCATCTTTCACACCCCCCTGTGTAACTGAGCCCTGTGTAATCTGCCTGTAATTTGCACATTGAGTCCATCTTTCTTCATCTTCTCCAGGCCCACCATTGTCAATGTCCCCATCATGTCTCACCTACTCCAGCACCTAACTAGCTTCCTAGCATCACCTTTGCCCCACCTGTTCCCTAAACAGTAGTTAGAATAATCTGGTAAAATGTTAATATGGTCATTTAACTTCCCTGCTAAAAACCACCTCAATGGTGTTCCATTACAATTAGAGAAAACAAAACAATGCAGAGGTATGACTTCACTTAGGTATAATATTCTATAGGATATAGGCACTGCATTGGTTCATTTTTTAAGTGCAACTGGGGAGATTTCATAGTAACTAAGTGACCACAACTTTAAGGATATCATTCTTCATGCCATAATAATCACAACCACCATCAAAATCACCATTTAGTGAGTGGATACTATACTATTCACATAATTAAGCTCTTGTCACAAATTAGCCCTCACAATGATTCTATGAACCAGGTGCAATTATCATCTCAGTTTTACAAGAGGTAAACAAGGCACAGGAGGTTTAAGCAATTTTCCCAAGGCCCCAGAGCTTAAAAATGACAGAACCAGGGTCCGAACCCTGGCACTGTGGCTACCTTTACCATCAGCTGTACAACGACCTATGGAATTGACGAGAAGGAAGACATATGATCAGACCTGCACCTCCTTCTGCATAATCATCATTTTCCCAGCTGGTACCAGGCTGTCTGTCTTTCTGTAGCTTAAGATAGCACTGTTTCTTCCCCATCATAACAGCAACAACAATTAGGAATCAACTGTTTAAAACTGATAATGTCTCTGAAGGGCTGAGATGATCTTCTTCCAAAGAGGTAATTACAGGAGCCTAGTAAGGATGGAAGGCATCGTGCAGAAAATGGAATGTGAGCAATCCTAACAGAAATGTCAAAAGGATAATGTGTTTTGCAAATGTTTATTGCAAACAGACAAAAGTAGGTTCAATTACTCATCACAGCCTACACATTTCTTTGTTGGCTGGAAAACACTCAGGTGTTTTGTTTTTCAAGAAAGAAAAAAAAACATTTTCTAGGATGGCATGGAGGTATTTTTAGCTTTTAAATTTTGATCGTGAATTTCTGTGGCCTATTAAAAGATACCAACATAGCCTTGAAACATGAAAAAGGGTAATAAAAAAGCTGTGAACATGAAGCCACTGGACTTCGTACACACCTGTCCTTTGGTATTCCTCTTCCTGTCCCCCAGCTTTCTGCGCACCTCATCTGTGATTCTGGACGCTTTGAAACCAGCATCCGTATTCAGCACATGTCTTTACATGGTTAAATAAAAATAATAATCTTTCTCATTGTTGTCCCTGTGGGAGAGATTTTTAACTACACCTTGACTATTCCCTCCCCTCCTTTCAGGCCCATTGGAGTGGAAATGAACATTAGGCTTTTTGGAGAAAACAAGATTCTAAGTCTGAATAATAGTGTGACTTTATACAAGTTTCTTGCCCTCAATGAGTGCTCGTCTCTTCTGGTGTCCAGTGGGAATAATGTCTGCATGTCAGGGCAGTTGTGGTTGTTAAATGAGATGAATTAAGAGTGCCTGGTGCCTGCAACTTTTGACTATAATGACGTGAGTCCTTATTGTATATGAGGCATTTTATCTTTGTCATTCCATCCAGTTTAACCCTTTAAAGTAGGTATCATTGCCCCCATTCCACAGATAAACTGAGACTCAGAGGGGTAAAGTAACTCATCTGTTATGGGTTGAAGTGTGTCCCTGAAAAAATAGTTAAGTTGAAGTGCTAAAGCTCAGTTCATCAGAATGGGATTTTGTTTGGAAATAGGGTCTTCGCAGAAGTAATCAAGTTTAAATGAGGCGATTAGAGTGAACCCTAATCCAACATGAGCCGTGTTCTTATAAAAGGGAGAAATATAGAGACAGAGTCAGAGACAGACACGCCCAGCCAGAAATCACACAGGAAGAAGACAATCATGTGACTGAAGTGATGAATCTTCAAGACAAGAAATGCCAAGGATTGCCAGCAAACACCAGAGCTGGAAGAGGCAAGGAAGCCCTCTTCCTTAGAGCCTTCAGAGGGAGGAAGTCCCTGCCAACAGACCCTGGCCTCCAAAACTGTAAGATGATGACTTTCTATTGTTTTAAGCCACCTAGTTTTGGGTACATCCTTACAGAGGCCCGAGAAAACCCATACATTGCTTCAAATCAAACTATGAATAAGCAGTCACTCCAGAATTTAGTTCCTGGTCCATCTGACTGGAACTTGGCTGCTAACCTCTGCTTTACCACTGCTGCCCAGAGCACAGTGCTGGCCTCACCAGGGAGCTCATTAGAAACTCGGGATCTCAGGCCCCACTCGAGACCTGCAGGATCAGAATCTACAAAATGAGATCCCCAGAAAATTGGGGGCATTTTAAAATTTGGGAAACACTGCCATAGATTACTTTCCATAGTTGATCAATAAATATCAGTTCCCTTCCCTTCTCTCATTTCTGTTTTGAGTGCTATTGCAACAGGCTCCTAGTGGATCTTTCTGTTTCTCCTATATACTCCTGCCAACCTATTTTCCTCTTTGCTCAGTTCCCTCCCATAGCCCCCAGGACTAACTTTGTTTCTTACACATGGTAGGAAACTAGGGTATAGTCAAAAACTAGGGTGTAGGCTCTGGACCCTAGTGAACGAGTTCCAAAATCCTGCTTCATCCCCAGTAGGAATGAGAGTATAAGTCACTTGTCTTTTCTGAACTTCAACTTTTTTTTTATATTTTTTTAACTTTTTATGTTCATTTATTGGTGCATTGTAAATTATAATTATACATTTTGATATATGTCAGGGTATGAACATCATACATGCACACATTGCACATTTAGCCCTCCCTCCAATCCCATCCTATTCCCTCCCCCTTCCCTCCCTTTCATGCTCCAGATAGTGATTGAACTTCAACTTTTTTATCTATTCCTAGTGCCATTACCCTGGTAGAAGGTGTTGTCTTCCTCTTTTGCCTGGACTGCCGAAGTAACCTCATACGTGGGCTTCCCACCTGCCCACACTGACCTCAATTTATTCTCCTCATTGTGACTTTAATGATCTCTCCAAGAAGCAAATCAGATTCTCTCATTTCCCTGATTACCACACCCCCCTATCCTTGCTGTGGCATAAACTCCGAATCCCTAAACCTGGCTTCCTGTTCCTTGCATGATATGTTTTGCCTATATCCCATCTCACAACTCTTGCTGCCCCTCCCACTTTCTTATTTATTCTCCAGGTATACTAAGCTTTCCTTACTTTCTCAGGTTATCAGTCACTCCCTTCAAGTTCCTTTCTTGCACTATACCTCTTTTCCCAAACTCCTGTATCTTAAGTGTGACTTCTTGATACTTTATCATATTAGTCAACTGTGTAACAGTCATGGGTTGGGTTGTCTACACATATTCACCCATGCTACATGGCCATGTCTCTCATTACAATGTATCCCTGCACCTATCACAGTCAACCCTCCATGTGCACTTGCTAAATAGATAAAAGAAATTGGGAGATGACCCAGTTTTCAAGTGAGTATTGTGCATTCTCTTTAAGAAATATTTATTTCTGAAACCCTACTGCCAATTTACAGATTAGTGTCTGTCATGGAATAAGTACAGTATATTCTTTCTGAAGCTTCTTTGTTCTTTGCCACATGGTACAGCCTCCTGGATCCTACCTCTATGAACAAATCAAAAGTGTTTTCTTCTAATTGCTTTAAGCAAGGCCTGTGTGATCTAATCACTAATCAGATGCTTGCATTTAAGAAAGAAAAATGGCTAATTAACAGAATGCAGTGCGCCAATATTAAAGCTCGGAGCTCTGTAGTGGCGCCATGCTAATGGAAGACACACTGTGGGATTTGGAGCATCTTTGGGCCTTAAATGGAATTATCACCCTCAGAGATGTTGAAACTGAATCCATATTGAAGGGGAAGCAGGCATTCTGACTGAGGATGAATGAGCAGGCAGCTGATTTGTAAGTCCTGGGAACCTTTCCATCCACTACAAAGTAGTAAGAAATACTGAAAATTTAAAGTATAATTGTTTTTGCAGAAATACAAAATGAAACTTATGAATCATTTATGAAATTGACACAAGAGTAACAAAAGTGGTTAACATTTGGTAAAATAGAAAATTTTACTCATGTGGGTTGGACCAATTTTGGACTGGCATATACTATAGTAAATAAATTCTTGTTGAATGAATTTCCTATGTCAGACACTTACAGAAAAAAAAAGGAAAACATATAAGAAAACCTAAAGAAATTGATAGGAATACTCTATGCTGTAAAGATACCATTTCTTCCTACATTAATCTATAGCTTCAAAGCCATTCCTATCAAAATCCCAATAGGGTTCTTCAGGGAAATTGACAGGCTAAACCTCAAATTTATGGGGAAGAGGAAAGAGTCAAAATAAGTAAAAATTTGAAAGAGGATATGAGGAAGAAAGAGAACTGACTTGTAATAGATACCAAGATTTGCTGTGAAGCTTTGTGTCATTTTGATAAGCATTTTTTGTTTACTTGGTTTATAAGTTGGCTATAGAGGAAACTAAGTTTTGGCGAATGTGCCCAGAGTCACTCTACACTGATGTATTGATCTGAATGAAAAGGGCAGACATGCCCCCCGTGAAGTTGCTGTCCTAGAGCTCAGCTTCAAGGGCTGTGAGCTGGAGCCAGGTGAGGGAGGGAACTGAAGCCCTGGAGACAGATGCCCCTGGCTGAGCCCCAGCTCTGCCCTCACTAGCTGGGATGACTTGGCTCAGTGGCTCAAGTTCTCTGAGTCTTATCTGTAAAATTCAGTGAAACGAACCCTAACTGAAACGAACCCTAACTTGAAAAATCCAGTCATCCCCAACTCCTTTTTTTTTTTTTTTTTTTTTTGCAGTACTGGGGATTGAACCCAGGGGCATTCTACCTCCGCGCTACACCCCTGGCCCTATTTTTTGTACTTTATTTTGAAACCGGGTCTTACAAAGTTGTGGAGGGCCTCACTAAGTAGAGAGAGAGAGAGAGAGAGAGAGAGAGAGAGAGAGAGAGAAAGAGCTGAGACTGGCTGCGAACCCGGATCCTCTGGTCTCTGCCTCCCAAAGTACTGGGATTACAAGCGTGCGCCACCACGCCCGGCTCCCAACTGCTAAAAACCTATGTGTTCAAATTAGAAGAAGCTTCCTCTAAAATAGTGGTTGCAAACAAAAGCCTGCAGATAATGCCCACATGTAATGATTGCATAGAAGATGGCAGGGAGGGGTATCATAGAAAACTGAGTGCCAGTAACACAAGTCTGTGGTCAAATCAGCCCTCACCATTCCAGTATGCAATTTCAGTCCAGGAGCACAAAACTTAGCATGGGAGTCAGAAAAGGGTCAGAGATGAGCTCTCTTTCTAGCTGGGCCTCCCACAGTGGTGTGCCTCAGGTAAGTTATTTCAGTCTCTGAGCCTTATTTTTCCATCTTAAAAATGGTGACTATAGAGCTGTGTTTCAAAATACTTTTGTAGGATATTAATTTGTGGATGTACCTACTGCTCTTCTAGTATTGTATGTGAAAGAATCTCACTTCCAGATTTGGAAGACCTAGCTTCAAATCCCACCTCTGCCACTTACTAAGGTGCCACTAGAGAATGTCCTAAGGTTTCACTGCCCCTCAGTCTCTGTCACTAGAGATATGAAGGGGGATAATTAGACCCTCTTCACAGACCTGGGGGAATTAGTTAAAATGTTTTATATTAAAAAAATCCATAAAGGGCCAATAATGAGAAGAGATGCAGATACACACAATAGAAAGGGATGTAGATAAATGGTCTAGCATGTCACAGATACCTAATAATTACCTTATTTGATAATCAAGCTTTCATGGGATGTAGACCCTACTATTTTCGTTTTACAGATGAGAAAAATGAGATTTGGAAATGTCCAATAGCTTGCCTAAGAAATCAGACATCTACTAAATAGTGGACCAAGACATTGAAATCTTTCTCCTGGCACCAACACCCATGGATTTCTTTTTCTCTACCCACTGCTTCTTCAGACAGACCAGCCACATCTGGTGCTAGGACCCTATAGTTCTCACTAGATCAAGGCTCATGCCCAGAGACATCTGCTGAGATCCAGAGCAGCAGGTACATTTCCATCCACCAACCAGGCAGTGCTTCGATTCCTGTAAAGGAAGCAGTCAGCCATGTTTGCATAGAGAAAGATTGAGGACTTTCTCTGTGCCTGTGGTGTTAAATGTCACGTTGGGGGCTGGTAGCCTGAGATGCACAGTTCTTAGACATGGGCAGGAGAAGGCCAGAGACCTCAGGTGAACTCATTTCTGACTCAGGCAGAGCATAGCTGCTGAAAGGGATCACCTCTCATTCTCTTTATGAAACCAACATGCTGTTCTAGCCCCCGGGAACACAGGTCAGCAACTTCATGAATTACCCTTTTGCTTGTAATCCAGTTGCAGTGGTGAAATATTATGTTGCCTGGGGCAGGGCTATTCCTGGCTTTTAGTTGTTTAAATTACCAAGTTTCCTGTTTGGAAGGAAGGAAGATTTATTGAATGCCCACCCAGTGTCAAGCCTGGTGCCACTCACTGTGCATTGATGGCTTTATTTAACCCTTACAAGAACCGGATACATTAGATTCTGTTACTTCACTTTATCAGATGTTAAAAGGAAGGCTCCAGTAGGATAATGCAACTTCCCAGCGGCCACAATTTAGTGAACACTAGAGCCTAGAATCAGAATCCTTGGTTCCACAATGTCAGTCTGCCAATGGTGTGACATTGATAACAAATATACCTGTAAAATTCAAAGACTTTCATGTATTAATGGTCTGCAATGGAAGAAGACTGTTAAGCCAGCCAAGAGAAAGCTTATTAGTCTTGTAAACAAAGAGTAATTTCATTCATTTGCTAATGCTCTATCCCAGCTGAAGCATATGAGTCACAGTCTTCCTTAATTCTGTTATATAGCATGAAAGCAAGGATGTCTCTACACCTCTTATCTCTGAATATCCCATCTGAGACCTGCAGGAATGCTGCTTCCTTTGTCTCAGCATCAAAAACCCGTTTACATCTTGACAGGTACATACATGCTTTGAAAAACAGAAATATAAATAAGTACAGAAAATCAAAACCCTCGGTTACCCAATTGTCCCATTTTCCGAGAAAATGAAAGCGAGGATAACTTAAAATGAATAAAAATATACTCTCCATTTGGAAGTCTGAAATTGACAGTGTTTACTAGAAATTACATGAGCGGGGAACTTGAACTTCGATTTGATTGTGGGTTTGAATCCACGCCTGGGCTCTGAGATTCTTCCTTTGTGAGCAATTGCTACGTCTGGGGGAATTGGCAGTGTGACCAGGCTGAGGGAAGGGATAAAATGATTAGGTCCAAGACTTCACTGCGGAGCTTCTTCCCCTGAGATTTAGAAACCATCTCCCTTTCAGTCTCCTAATGTTTCCTGAACACCGTGAATTTCTCCAGGGGGCTTTATGGCCAGAACTGATCGCATTCAATTCTCCAGGGAGGAAATAGGCAGGTTTGTCTGATTTATTTATTTATTAAGTAAAGAGCAGAAAAGGAGAGGAGAGTCCCCTTGTCCTTATTGTGGTGGTTGAGGAAGGCTAGAAAACCTGAGAGTGACCGGCCCGCAGCCTGAATCTTTTCTCTATTGGATCTGATCTCCTTTGATCACTGCCACCACTCTGCCTGACTAGCTCCTCTTCATCCTTTTTCTTTTCCCTTCCCCTTTTCCTTCTCCCTTATTCTCTTTCCTCTCCCTTCCTCACTCTATTCTTCTGCAACAGACTTTATACCTTGCGCTCTGGTCAGCCTCCTCTAGGTAAAAGTCACCAAGTCTCATTTAGAGTGTTGCAACTAACAGCGGAGTTGTTGTAAGGACTGGAACCAGCCAGCCATCAGGGCTGAGGGTAGGTGGCTGAGAAGGACGATTCCCCCCTCCAACAGCTGCTCAGATCCCTCTTGTCTCTCTTTGCAGACACACCAGTGTTTCAGATCCTGTCTGTTTGCTGGAACTTGGACTTGCCAAAACCCCACAAGGGCCAAGGGCGCAGCCCTGCCTCCTCACCTGTCTCTCTCTGCATCCTTTCACTTCTGTTCCTGCTTCTAACTATCTGTTTGTGTTAGTCATATTTTAATCTCTGTGACCAAAATACCCGACATAAACAACTTAAAGGAGGAAATACTTATTTTGTCTCATGTTTTTTGAGGTTTTGGTCCATGGTCTGCCTGCCCCATTGCTTTGGGCCTGAGATGCAGCAAAACATCACAGCAGAAGGGCATGGTGGAGTGAAGCTGTCCATGGCATGGCATGGTGGCTGGGAGGGTAGAGAGAGAGAGAGAGAGAGACAGAGACAGAGAGAGAAACAGACAGAGACAAGATATAGTCCCCAAGGGCATGCCCCTAAGGCCTCACTCCCTCCAATAAGGTTCCACCTCCTATAGCTCCCACCACCTTCTAATGCTGCATTCAAATTGTGAATGCACCAAATGGATTAATCCACCAATGAGATCCGGTCATGATCTCATGATCCAGTCACTTCCCAAAAGCCCTTGCCCTTGAACATTGCCACATTGGGGACCAAACCTTCAACACAAGAGCCTTTTGGAGACATTCTAGATCTAAACTATAACAATGGTGTCCTTTGTAGTTCCTAGTTCAGATTCCAAACAGTGAATCTGAGTGCCCCAGGGAACCTCTGTGGTGCTCTCTCCTTCCTCCCCTCACGCTCTTCCACGCATGAGCCACCTAGCAGTTGGTCGGCTGTCTTTGGATTGACTGCCAAAGGATCACTTGCTCACCATGCAATCAGCTGAGGCTGAGCAGTGAGCCCAGGGGCCACCAATCAGCTACCTGTGACTGTCCCTTCAGCAACAGCATGAGGGAGGTGGGATTCCAGAGGAGGCACCTTGGGTGGGACTAACAGAAGGACCCCAGTGTGGAGGGCAACCCAAGAGTTTGGACACTTTGAGTGAGAGGAGTTTGTCTGACTAGAGCTGCTTCATTAGTGATAGAATCAGATATTTTATTAAGGCTCAGTGTCATGCCAAGCAATGTGTTACAAAGCTAAAGGGACATGACCTCCCCGTACTATACAGTACCTCATATCCCCCATGTGCAGTGGGATAGGTTGCCAAGAGAGAGAAGACGACACCCTGAAAAACAACTTGTAAGACATAAGTTTATTGAAACTTGCTTACGGGAAGGTCCAGTGGTGACAGGCTGGACAAATAGCATCTTTGTCCCTCACATCACTTCATCAAAAAGTCCAGTAGTGGTCAGCTGGACAAATAGCATTATCCTCTTCATAGTGCTCTATTCCATGCCAGTTATTGTAGGGAGAGGGGTGGTATATGTTAGACTACATAAGCAGTGACATCATCATCATCTTGCTTCATTCCATTGTATGACCAGCATTCCAAGGAATACTGGCTTTGTTATACATGCAAGAAAGCAGTGTCCACAGATAACACTAGCTTGCCTTACTTTCCAGTTATGTATGAGAGAGAGAGAGAGAGGAGGGGGGAGAGGTGAAAAGGGGGAGAGAGGAGAGAAAGAGGAGAGAGAGAGAGAGAGAAACAGAGAGAGAGAGAGAGAGAGAGAGAGAGAGAGAGAGAGAGAGAGGAGAGAGAGAGGCTCTGTTTCCCAGGTCAAGAACTGGAAGCCTAGAGAGGTTAATAGACTTTCCTAGGTTCACATGGGTAGTTACAGGTAGAGATTTCATTGCACCCATTTATTAAATATATAATATGTGCTAGGGACTAAACTAAGCCTTTTAACATTTGTTATTTCACTGAACTCCGATTCCATGGTGGGAGGTAGGCTTTATTCAGAGGAGAGGCCTGAAAGATTCATTTCAGAAAGGTTCATTGATGCACTCAAAGTCACACAGATAAATCGGAGAAAAATGAAAGTTCTCCTGTGATGTCATTGTCACAAAGATGCTGTTATAAATGATAAGTATGACATCAAAATATCTACAAGAAAACATCCAGAGTTCACCAATGGGGTACTTTCCTGCTTATTGGGAGAATAGACTTTGAGTGGTTAGAAGTAGAGTAGGAAAAAGGATATTTCTGGGAACCCAGGTATGAAAATAATGTAATAAAAGCACAAAAAGGAGGTGGAGATGTAGTCAATACCGAAGATGTATTCATTGAAAACTTCTGAATATCCTAGAAGAGATCCATTTCATAGGTGAACATGATGGTTTAGCAACAAAGAAAATGAAGAATCGTGCAGGGCCTGAGCATAAGTGTGTCAGGGCCAAGTTGTGCGCTAATGGGGCATTCTGTCCTTGTTTTCCTTAACCTGACAGCCCTCAGCTTGACCTAAGAGCTCTTTGAAATATCACGCATATTGATTTTTTCCCCAGGATGGATTTGCCATGTTCCCTGGAATAAAAGCACACAGCCGAACTGAGTACTGAGCTATGATCTGCCGCAAAATAGGAAGACTCCTCTAGTCCATTTATCAGAACACAGAGGCAGGAAAAGAAGTCTCTGGTTGTGGTACCACAAGCCTCTTCTCTTGGTCTTGGATTTCATCATCTCCCTTCATTCCCCCATCTCATTCCTCCCCCCACCCCCTGTACTGTTCTACTTTCTCCCAAACTCCTCCATTTCTTGCCCTATATTTTTATAGAATAGTAAATAGAGTGGGGAATCATGGCTCAAATTGCTACCTGGGTTAAGTGGCCCCTAAAATTAGGATGTTAACACTCTAGGGTGGAGACTACAGAGGATGGATGAGCACATGTCCAACCCCTAGGGGGCAGTAGCTGCTCAGCTTCACCTCACGACTACCAGGCTCAGCTGTGGACAAAATGTGGCCCAACCTTCCAACTTTTCCAAAGAACTTGGGAATCTAGATTTATCTTTTGTGAAATACCATGATTTTTAAATGTTATCAATTAATGTGATCCTTTTCCCAATTCTTTCAGGTTGATAATGACCCATAGGACACCAGATTCTAGCCATTGGTCTACAGGAAAAAAACATAATTGAAATCCTGGCTTCACTGCTTCTAGCTGTGTGACTCTGAACATAGATCTTAACCTCTCTGAGCCTTAGTTTCATTGACTACCAAGTAGTATATAAGATGGAATATCAAAGGCAAACCTCACTATCTTGCTCGGAGTAGATACACCATAAATAATAATGCCCTGCCCTCCCTTCCACTCCATCCTATAGGACATCCATGGTGTTTTAATCATGGATACATCTGATTCCAGAGAGGCATATTCAGTCTCAAATAAGACCAAGAGCATCATCAACATCAGCCTGAGTTCTTTCTGCAAGCGATCAAATCACAAGAACTCACAGTGTGTTTTCACCCTGCTTTGTTGAAAACCATTTCCCCAAAATGCATTTTGCGTGGGCAATGAGTCTCTATTCATGCACAATTTCACATGAAAAGATCTGCCCTTTTCATCGTACGCATGGCTTGAATCGGCCAGCCTGCGTGAAAATATTTCCATTCATTAGCATGCCAAATGATGTCACTGGCCTGGAACTTGGCTTGACATTGCCATAGACTCAGAGAATCCTAACACTCTCAGGATTCTCAGAGGAGGCCATCTAGTCTAACCTTCTGCCCAGAGAATTCTTTAAATGCAGCTTAAAACCTCTCCCTAAGGTGGTAGTGGGTCACTATTCTGGAAGCTTCCCTGACCACCCTAATTATTTGAAATGTCTTCCTTGTATTGAATTGAAATCTGAATTTTAGTAACTTCTGCCCATTGGTTTAGTTCTACTCTCCAGCAATACTGAGAGTAAATTTAGTAATAGTACTACACGATATTCCATTAAGCAACTGAAATAGCAGGAACTTACATAACGCATGTCAAGAATGTTCTAGATTTTCAACATCTTTTTTTTTAGCATGTGCAGAAACTCTATAAGGCAAGTCATCATAGCATTCTTATTTTAAGAATGATGGCTGGATGTGGTGGCACATGCCTGTAATCCCAGTACTTGGAAGGCTCAGACAGGAGAATCACAGGTTCCAGGCCAGCCTTAGCAACTTAGAGAGACTCTTAGCAACTTAGTGAGATCCTGTTCTAAAATAAAATGTTTTAAAAATGTCTGGGGGATATAGCTCAGAGGTAGAATGCCCCTGGGTTCAAAAGTCAATTCCAAAAAGGAGGAAACTTTAGGCACAGAGCAATTAAGAGGCATGCCTTGGGTCTTAATCCCCTAAGTGAGAAAGGCAGGAAGATGGCCCAGGCAGCCAGGCCTCAGAACCCTAATGACTGAGGCCTGCAAGTCTCCCGCCTCTCCATGATGGGCATTATGGTGTGAATATGAAGTGTACCCAAAGGCTCATGTGCTGAGGCTTGGTCCCCAGTGTAGCATGGTTCAGAGGTGGGATTTTGGGGAGTGATTGGATCATGAGGGCTCTGACCTCACCAACGTCTTATCCATTGAGGGATTCAGAAATGAATGGGAAGAATGTGTATGCTTCAGAACCTTGGGGGAGCCCAAATGCCCCAAACCAAACTTTAAAATCATTAAACTCAGTGAGAATATCTAAATGCTCTTATAGTGGGTCATAGAGGAATTCAAAATTATGATCAAAATAACATAGAATAAGATTGGTAAATTTTATACTTTGAAATGTATAATGAAGCCGGGCACACGCTTGTAATCCCAGTACTTGGGAGGCTGAGACAGGAGGATCGTGGTCAGCCTCAGCAACTTAGTGAGACCCTAAGAATAAAAAATAGGGCTGGGGGTGTAGCTCAGAGGTAGAATGCCCCTCAGTTCAATACCCAGTGCCACAAAAAAAATGTATAATGAATGTATAGAAAAAAAGTTAACGTATAACAAATGTTGGTTATGACCAAAGCTCAAAGATACTTAATTTTTTTTCACTCAATGGTACTGGGAATTGAACCCAGGGACATTCTACCTCCAAGCTACACTTCCCAACTTTTTATTTTGAACCAGGGTCTTGCTAGGTTGCTGAGAGTCAGGTTACTTGCTGAGGCTGTCCTCAACTCTTTGTTCCTCCTGTCTCAGCCTCCCAAGTACTGGGATTACAGGCTTGCACCACCATGCCTGGCTTCAAAGACACTTTCCATCACATACAGCAAAGGACAAGTATCCAGAAAATATAGAGAAATACTTAATCAGTAAGCAAAAGACAAAAAATAATGTATAGAAAAAATGAGTAAAGAAAATGCACAGTTAATTCACATAAGAGAAATCTCAGATGCCAAGCAAACCTATTCTCAGCCTTCATAATCTGGGGAATTCAAATCAAAATAATAATGAGAAATATTTCTTATCCAACAGACTAGCAAACTTTTAAAGGTATGGCAAGATCCGGTATTAATAAAGAAATAATATACAGAAAATATATAGAGAGAAATATACATTGATAACATACCTGCAAAGACCATTTTGGCTGAGTATATGAATTCCTATGGCTCAAGATTCTGAAGTGTGTGTGTGTGTGTGTGTGTGTGTGTGTGTGTGTGCTCTTTTTTACTGTGACAAAATACCTAAGATAATCAACTTTTTAAAAAGAAAGGGTTTATTTATTTTGGCACATGGTTCCAGAGTCTTCACCCAATGGTCACTCGGCTCTGTTACTTTGGGCCTGTGGGGACACAATACATCATGGTGGACCGTGTGGCAGAGGAGGCCTATTTTTACTTCCTGGTAGTTGGGAAGTAAACAGAGAGACAAGAAAGGTCCAGATATCAAGAACCCATCCCTTCCCGGGCACACCCCCAAAACCTAACTTTCTCTACTTGGCCCCACCTCCCAAAGTTGCCACTACCTCTGAGTAGCACTATAGTCTGGGGACGGAGCCTTTAACACATGGGCCTTTAGGGGACACTGTCAAACCATAGAGTGTGTATGTGCATGTGAATACAATCCCAGGAGGAAAAGAGCTCATTTAAATGCACTATCTGGTTGACAAGTGAGGTTTAAAATGCAGGGCAGAGTTCCCTTGGTTTTCTTTCCTGAGAGTTGCTATAGCATAATCCAAGTTCCAGCTCATTACAAAGGTAAGTAGCACAAGGATGCAAATGACTTCTGACTATAGGCTCGCACCCTCAATGCAACCAATAGTACAGTTTTTGCTAAAAAAATTGAATATAAAATATTAAGCAAATCCAAGCCTGGTGGCACACACCTGTAATGCCAGTACTTGGGAGGCCAAGACAGGAGAAGCACAGGTTCAAGGACAGCCTCAGCAATATAGCAAGACTCTCAGCAATACAGTGAGGCCCTGTTTCAAAATAAAAAATAAAAAGGGCTGGAGCTGTACCTCTGAGGTAGAAGGCCCCTGGTTTCAGTCCTGGTACCATAAAGTAAAGTAAAATAAAATAAAATAAAATAAAATAAAATAAAATAAAATAAAATAAAATAAAATAAATAAAATAATAAAATAAAATAAAAAATAAAATAGGGTTTTTTTTGTGTGTGTGTGGTACCGGGGATTGAACGCAGGGGAGTTCTACCTCCGCGCTACGCCCCCGGCCCTATTTTTTATACTTTATTTTGAAACCAGGTCTCACGAAGTTGTGGAGGGCCTCACTAAGAGGAGAGCGAGAGAGAGAGAGACAGACAGACAGTGAGAGAGCTGAGGCTGGCCACGAACCCAGATCCTCTGGTCTCCGCCTCCCAAAGTACTGGGATTACAAGCGTGCGCCACCACGCCCGGCTTAAAATAAATAAAATAATAAGCAAAAGGAAACTACACATTTTTGCCTTTAAAGTTGTTTAAAGTTTCAGCAAACATTGGTAAATACTGACCCCTGTCTCAGTGACCATGCTATGTGGAAGGGACACGTGGATAAACTACTTCATTGGGAGTAGAAGACAAAGCTACATGCGTACATTCTCTTACCTCCAAAGTTTATTCCCCAGGTCCACTTTTGTAAGTATTCCCCACACGTTAAAAAAAAAAAAACAACCTCCAAAGAAAATAGGTATGACTATCCTTCATCTACAAATGAATATTTTCAAATTAAGTAATTTGCCCAAGGTCATTGCCTATTGGTACAGGGCAGAGCTCAGATCTTCTGACATGAGATTCCACGTAGACACTGGAGAATTGAAGAGAAGTGAGCTTAGTGCCCCTTAGAAACGTACAGTGTTCTGTAAAGGGTGAAACTTTCCAACTTTGGTTTTTTTGTCCTTGAAACTGAGAAAGAAAATTGTAGGTGGAACTAATAGTCTTTGGATGGCAGGCCTGCCTGCCATTTAGCTCTCGTTCCCACTGGGCAGGAACCATGTCATCAGCTGCAGGTTGCTCTGTGCTGAGGGTGTGGGCACTTAAATGGAGAGTGCCCCTGAGCGGGCTCTGCACCTTCCAGGGACAAATCAGCATCCAGAGGCCTGCAAGCACCGGAATTGTCTCTTCTCCATTCAAAGGACACACTCGCCTCCTGTGGAGAGCCTAAGGAGCAAGGGCTGGGGCACAAAAGGGAGCAGAATCCTGACACCCAAGATTGTAGTTTCTTTTCAACTTCCTTTGTGACTTTAGCCAAGGTTACCTTTCTATCCCAAATCACATGTACTTAAAGTGGTGCCAGTTATCTCACCAGTGAACTATGGAAACTAAAGGAACAGAATTTGTCAGGTGACAAAGTTATTGTGTCATGGGAAGGGTTAAGTCCTCAACTCAGGATCAGAAGGATCCTTGGCTTATATGATGGGAAAGAATTTCAGCACATGCCAGTCAGAGACCTAGACAGAGATTTATTTAGGAAAGTAGGTAAAACATTCAAGAAAGAATGCAGGCCACCCCAAAAGTGAGAGAGGCCCTTTGGGAATGCAGTATTCTTCTTTTGTAGGGAACTTTCATGAGGGGTGGGCAGGAGGAGGAAGGTGAGGATGACCTTGGTGCAGAGTCACAAGGTGAGTTAGGGGTTCCGGTCATCTTCCAGGTCCTGACCTTCACTGTCTCCTCAGCAGGTATCCATTTTGTGTAAACTGTTCAAGGACAGCCAGCCATGCTCGAAGCGATTCCTCTTTTGTGTGACCTGTTGTCTAATCAATGGATGTAACAGGCCTTGTCACAGGCTTCCATGTTAAAGTTACATTTTCCTTGGTCTCCCTTCTGTCTTCTTTCGACCTATTTATTTCTCCTGGCTTACCTCAATTGTTGCGCATTCTCCAGTTGTCTCTCTTGAGGCACAGAGGAGGTACAGAGGAAAATTCCTAAAATCCTCATCCAGCAGAGAAGACTTGAAGAGTTTCAGAACACTCTAGTATATAGCTCTCGACAGAATATCCACCAATTATCCTTGGTGCAGTGGAATTATATCTTGCTGATGCCAGCCAGGGTTAGGATGACTTGTCTGGTTTTTCTCTATCCTCTCTCCTTTCAATCCCACATCTTGATAGAAAACTATTTCCCCTGGGTTCATTGTTGAGATTGTTACTAAAATAACAAGTAATCTAGTATGTGTGTGTGTGTGTGTTGTTGGAGATTGAAACCAGCGGTGCTCTACTACTGAGCTACATCCTCAGTCGCCCCTTTTTTTTGTTTATGCAGTACTGGGGATTGTACCCGGGGCATTTTACCTCCGAGCTACACCCCCGGCTCTATTTTTTATACTTTATTTTGAAACCGGGTCTCATTAAGTTGCAGAGGGCCTAAGTAGCTGAGGCTGGCCGCGAACCGGGATCCTCTGGTCTCCGCCTCCCAAGTACTGGGATTACAAGCATGCGCCGCCACGCCCAGCTCTCAGTCCCTTTTTATTTATCTTTTTCATTTTGAGACAAGATCTAAACTGATCAGTTTAGACCTGACAAACTAAGTTGCCCACATTGGCCTGGAACTTGCAATCCTCCTGCCTCAGCCTCCAGAGTCACTGGGATCACAGGCATGCACCAACGTGCCCGGCTCCAAGTCATCTGCTTTTTATATTTTTTATAGTCTACCACCTGCTTCTCCCAGAGTCTTGGTTTCCCCATCTGTAAAGTGAGAGAGAAGAAAAATCTCTAAAGTCTTTCCTGGGCTAATAATCTGTGTCTGTGAAATGTTCCCTCAGCAGGTTGAGGATCCCAAAGAAACATCCCTTTATTTTAAGTAGCTGTCGTCTAAGGGTCGTATAAGGTAACTTCAATGAACACTATTTACTATATACTAAAATATTCCATTGCCCTACTTTCTTTTTCTCTGCTTGCAACCTGTTCCAGGTGGTTGAACCTCCACCCTCATGGGCCTCATAGAGAATTAATGCTCCTGTGGAGAGCCCACACAGATTACTTGATGAAAACCGTAACAGAAAAGTTTACAGTGATTAAAATCTATTTGCCTTCACCTTATCTCATTACAGATTATACTTGTATATTAATTTCGTAATACTCTGAGTGCCAAGGAGTTCAGCCGAGGTCCTGGGTCTCTTCAGTTCTAATTAGCCTTGTCCAGCTGCGCTCGGGCTGGACTAACCGCCACCACTGTATTTCTCCCTGGCAGTGGAAGTGAGGGTATTTGTGCTGGAACCCTGTGTCCGCTGCTGTAACAGATCTGTATGCCCTGTGGATTTGCACAGACCTAACCTGTGCCAAGTCCCAGAAGTGGTCTGTTTTCACCCCCGTCGCTCACTTACCTGAAAAGTAGCTGCACATTATTTAGTAAAAGGTCCCATCTGGGGAATTGATGTCACTTCCTTGTGAAAGCATAAGTTAAATTTAGACATTTTGAGAGGCAATATTGCACAGTGTATACATGCTTGGGACAGACAGGCCATGTTTTAAGCTAGTGATTAATTTGGGAAGAATTACCTAAGCTTTCTAAGCCTCCTTTTTTTTTTTTAATCTATCAAAGGGAAATAATAATAGTATTCACATCACAGGATTATTGTGAGAATGGAATGAAATATTCAAAGTATATTTAGGAAGTATTCAATACATGTTTGATTTATTATTGTTAATATTATAATTAGCATCTTTCTGTGGAACGGTGGAATAGTAGGGAGGCAAAGAACATTTATTTTTTGACAAAGGCAATGAAGGGAGGTGAGAAGCGACTTCACACCTTCCATAGATGTTTTTCAAGCACTTGCCATGACCTATTTCTACAGTATTCAAAAGTCAGCGTCTAGCTGAGAGGCTGAGACAGGAGGATTGCATGTTCGAGGCCAGCCCTAGGTAACTTGGTGAGACCCTGTTTCAAAATAAAAAAATAAAATAGGTCTGGGAATGTAGCTTGGAGGTAGAACACCCCTGGGTTCAATCTCTAGTCACACACACACTGTCCGATACCCTCTCTGTCCCTCAAACAATAAGAGGTAGGCATTAACTGTGCTTGTGGGGTCAGAGAAGGACGCCCAGAGGAAGCCTGTACTAAATTGGTGTTGAGGAATCAGTTCCATCCTTCAATATTCCACCTCCTTCAGTCACCTCCTCCATGACTCCCTCCTGGTTACCCAATACATTGTTAACCATTTTCTCTTCTATTCAGTTTCTGTATTCTGTCTATACTGACATGCTTGCACATGAAATGTACATACAAGGGGACGTGTTCAACTTCTCTGTCGGCTTTCTTCCTGACAAGCCCGCAGCCTGGAGTGTGAGACGCAGCACAGGTACTCCCGAGTGCGACCTCTGTGACGTGCTCACTGTGCATAGCACTGCTCTGAGTTCTCTCCTTCCATCAAGTGACTTAACCCCCCAGCAGCCCCGCGAGGATGCTGAGATGGCATTTGGAGGACTTGCCTGAGATTATTCAGGATTTGCACCCGAGCTATCTGGCCTCCGAACCTTTGAAGTGCTAGACACTTCACATGTATTGACTTACTTCATTTTCACAGTAATGGATGTGGGTGCTATAGTCTAATCTCATGCAGTAAATGTGTAAACTAAGGCCTAGCACCCTTACATCCCTTACACATGGCTAGTAAGTAGACAGAGTGGAGATTAAGCCTGTCAACCCCAGAGCTTGAAATCTTATCTACTAACTACCCCAATATTTCCAGAAGTGTGATGCTGGCATCCCCAGCAGTATATGAGATTATTGTTTATGTAGCTCAGGGATGAATGTATCATTTTAATAGTTAAGCATCTGTTTTAATATGTACTACAAAAAGTATGACTAGACTCTTAAACCCATGATTTCATGCATATAAATGCCAAGAGTGAGGCTGGAGTAGATTTCAGTGTTACAGCGTGTCCTTCGGAAAACTGTTAAGTGAACGGTAGGACAGTGGGATCATGGATATGAGAAGGTGGTTTATAGATGAAGAAATTCAGGAAGCTCTGTATTACACTTCCCTGCCTACCTAGTATACGAAGAACACAGCAACAGAAGAAACAAGTCAGGTTCCCAGGGGTGTTGTCTAGACTTGTCTGCCTAGAACTTTGCACTTTATTCCATAGACAATGGAGAGCCCTCAGAGATTTAGGACCAGAAGTGGACATGACATTATCTAGTAATATTTGTTCTTGAATGCCATCATGTGTTTATTATCCATCCAGATTTATAGTAGCTTGACAATTCCAATGGGTAAATAATATTACAAATATGTTTTAACAGACAGCTGTGTAAACATAATGCTCTTTGTTGGGAGGGAGTACTGTAAAACCTGAACATGGGCTACCCAGTACCTGTCAGGTGTAGCCCCTGCCTCTGTCGTTTACCTGTGCATTTCACAAATAAGGGCATTGTCCTCTTATTAGAACGTTGTTCCTAACTGCCAAGAGTGGTAATCTTGCATCTTTCTCCATTTGAAATCGTAAAACTAATTGAACAATTCATTGAACCTAATGGCTTTAGAGAAATCAATAATCGCCTCCCGTTATTGATATAGTAGAAACACATGGAAGAAATTACCCAATACAGAAATAAGCTCGTTAAAATAAATAATTTAACAAGCTGTCTGGCAATCTATTCGAATCTTGAACTTGAATGATTATATGGAGTTTCTTAAGTATAAATAAGGAAAAAAGCACATATAGTGCTGCCCAGGCAGCAAAGATACCAGTACCTGGCACATGGGCCACTGCTTCTGACTGATGGAGTCACACACAAAATGATAAATACTATAATCACTATATATACTACAGTAAATAGTGTGTGTGTGTGTGTGTGTGTGTGTGCGCACACACACGCACACATGAGAGAAAGGAAGAGAGAGAACACCAACTTCTAATTCGTATGATTAGCATGTGAAATCAAAGCATGATATTAATAATCTCCTCTTCAAATATATCTCATGACGTCGAAGGCACTTCCCCATCTAGCTATATCCAGCTAGAAGACACCTAGAAATTTTGCACATGGGGAAACTGAGGCCCAATGAATTAACTTGTCCACAATCACATTGCTAGTAAATATAAGAACTGAAACTATAGCACAAGTTTTTATTTTTTTAACTCCTGTTCATTGCTCAGTTTATATTATTACTAGTTTTCACTTTTCATTACCTCCAACATTTAAAATACTTAGTACTCAAGTTCCTGTGTTCTATCTAAGGAACCTACCGTTAAAGGAACTGTCTATTTGGTCAAAGTCAAGCAGAATAGAGTTGGTATTGGAACACAGTTCTGAGCCCTAGCTCAGGACTCCTTTCTTATACTCCTTGGCTATTAGTGTGTCTGTTCCCAAGGCAAGGAGGTGCGGTAATCCAGAAATCACAGTTCCTGGCCGATAACCCATGATGTTCCAATGCCAGCTCCTTCAGGTGACCTACTCTTCTTCTCTGGTTCCAGCTCATGAGAGGTCAAGGGGATGGGCATAGGTGTTTGCAATTGCTAGGAACCTGTGTCGTAGGTCCTGCCATTGCACAGACTAGCATGGCAGCAGGACCGTGTGTGGCCACACTCCTCTTCCCCACTACTCATCCCCAGTGTCTCCCCTTCTCACAATGCTCATGTCTCAGCCATGCCAGAGAGCAAGAAGAAGGGGATCAAGGAGGTGGTTCAGCGAGACTTATAGTTACAGATGCTCCAGAGAACCTTCCGCTTACTCATCTTTCTAGCTCACCAGTGTAGCCCATGGAAAACAGTGTGATCTAATACTATAGCACTTAGTGTGTGCCAGACATTGTTCTAGGCGGTTGGTGCACATTAACTCATGTAAGCCTCATAGTAGCCTATGGGTGGATGCTTTTACTGTGCCCATTTAACAGATGAGGAAACTGGCATCTAGAGAGGCTTAAGTGCATCATGAGAGGTGCCACAGAAGTGGGAAGGTTGACAAATGCAGCCAGTGGCCCAGCACCCATGCTCTAAACTGCCCCACTATGTTCTGGTGGCATATAGTCTGTGTTGCCTCTTCAGAACTGTTTGTCACCCTTGTCCCCATGCTTCTGTGCCACCAAGCTCAGCAGACTGCATCAGATGCCCTCTTGTCTTCGGGCTTCTATTGGGTCTGGCTAATGGGAGGCACCAGCAGGCAATCCAAGGGAAGAAGGTGGGTCAGGGCGCTGAGTCTGCTGGTTCGCTACCTGCCAAAGCCACGGGGTCCTCCACCTGAGGCCACAGCTCCTGTGGAGAAGCCCTCTCGTGGCTACTACAGCCCTTCTGATTTGGGGAAATGTTCCCTCCTCTTTGCCCTCAGGCATAAAGGTGGCGAGGTCTCCCTGCCATTGTTGTCCCTGGAGGGCTTCCCATCCCTTATAAGCTGCCTGTAACCCCGTCCACACCTATGAAAACTCTCTTTCTTAAACTCCCTCAATTGAAATGAACCACCTGTGTTTGGCTGGCATCTTGACCGATACACCTGCCTCTAGCAGTGTTGTTAGCACTTAATAAAACTGTGTTGGAGAGTGAAAAGAACAAAGGAAGGGAAGAAGGGAGACAGAGGAGACAAGACAGAGAGGGATGAAAAGGTAGGGAGGGGAAAAGCAAAGACCTCTAACTAAGCACCTGTCCACCTCAGCTCACCTGGGTTACTTTCTTTTCCCACAGGCAATAATAACCAAGGTCATAAACATCTATATATGCCATTTAATTTTAACATATATATGTTTATTCCCACGTTCCGTTTTCCAAAACTCAAAGAGATGAAATAATTTTTCTTAAGATCACTTGAAGTTTGATGTAGTACCTGAGCCTAGACTCAGTTCAGAAATCCTGGTTCCAAATCCAATCCACTTTCCTCTTACATGCTGCAGTTTCTGAACATTAGGTGTCTTCTTGCTGACAGAAGCCCAGATATCCAGGCAGTCAAAACAACCTTGGAGAAACCTCTTTCTGCTCACAGTGGCTTTGGATGTAATGGGAGCTTGATTTAGCATCCTCGGCTTCATAGCTGAATTCCACCTCTTTGTGTTTCCCCTTGTTCTCTGGCTCCCCTGCACACTAATCTTAACTTTATCTTTGGAGAGGAGAAGAAAAATTACTCCGGGGCTGAAAAATATGTTGGTGGTGTGTGGTTCCTTTCATCTCAGTCTTTCAAGGTAGCCCACGACCCATTTTTATAAGGCAGCGTATAGCAATCGATGAGAGGAGGCACTAATGTACTTTCCTGATAGCCTCCTTTGAAAAATGTAGGTCTTTTTTTAAAACTTAGATATTGATATTTGTACAGATGGGTGGCATTTGAATGTATCGCCATGAAATCCCTCGAGGACTTGGAAGGTCCCTCTGAGAAATGTTTATTTGAGAATCAAAAAGGCCATCACTTCTCCACGTCCCGTTGATTTCATTCTCCTACCAGTGCATTAATCCTGGCCCAGACAGTGCCTTTAAGGTAGACTGGAAATACCAGTTAAGAAGCCACATTTTTCCTGACAGGAGGAAAAATTATGATTACATCTCTGAATATTTAACTTTCTAACCAACTGACCAAAGAGTGAACCATGTAAGCCACTGTTGGTATGAACAAAGGTCCAAGACTGAGTAGAGTTTGGTGGACTAAACTAAATAGTTATCTCATTTCCTAGAGAGACTATGCAATCAGAAATTTTCTAACTAAAGAAAAAAAGACAACTGAACAGAAAGAGAATGAGAGCGTGTCTAGCCCAGAGGAGTCTACTCACTATTTTTTCTTCTCTCCTCAACAGTGAGCTTCTTACACAGAGGCATTCTAACTTCCTTGGTTTTCTTCCCTGGCTGCTAGCATCCTACCTAGCAAAGGTAGTTGTGCATTCAATAATTACTCAGTGAGTGTCTGACTGACTACTCAAATGAATGAACAGTTTCTAAAATCCTTTCTTATTTTTCATTCGACCTTCAAAACTTCAGATGAAATAAGCAAGGGCATAATTTATTCTTCATCTCTTTTCATAGATGCAGAAACTGAGGCCCACACAGGTGATGGGTCTTGCCCAAGGTCACATTGCAAATTAGTGGCAGAGCCATGAGTAAAAGCTTGATCTTTTAATATTGATATTTGTACAGATGGGCGCTAATTCCTTCACCTAGTCTCACTTCCATTTTTCCTTTTAGTTTTCCCTTGGTTTCCTAAATTATGCCTGGGAGTGGAAACAGCATTTGGGAATTGAAGAACTGAAGACAAAACTCTTCTTGAGTCAAAAACATGAAATCCCCAAATGAAATGGGAGGCATTGAGTTCTCTGATACAGAGATCAATGTAGTAGAAGAAAAGTGACTGACAGATATGAAATTAATGACATTTAAATTTATGCAGTTACAATAGGAAACAATTCTTCTGGAATGCCTTCCTGAGGCTTTGATATGTAGCAGTAATTAAAAGAGCTCCTTTAAATCATTTATTATAATTATGTTTTAAATGATCCAGTCTTGGATGTAGCTGGCTTTCTGTTGTTTACTGGTAGCTGGTGACATTTGGAATTGACTAGGCATTTGCAATAATTTGACTACTTTTTCATATACAGAGAAAGGAGCTGCCTCTTGTAATTGAATTGGGCAAGTGTACCAGGACCCCTGAGGACCACCTACTTTCCCCTTGCCTTAGCATCTGATAACACTCCCAGGGCAAAAAAGGGTCAGAAAGAGCTAAGCAAAGTTGGGACTGCAGATCAGGAACATTCTGCAACTTGCAAAGGTAAGAGGTTTTATAGGAACGTGGAACATGGACTAGATGTCTCTGTTGTGAGATTTGACCCTCTGTAGATGCAGGCTAGTTGCAAGTGAAATTTGCAGAGTTGGCTAGAACCTTAGGCTAACAGGGTTGCATAGGGCTTATAATTTGGTCCCCAAGCCAACCTTTTCCCTCTACATATTATCTATGTTTTATCATTGTCAATGCTTTCTGTCTTATTGGGAAAGAAACTGAGGCTCAGAATGGTTGAGAGGTTTGCCTAAGCCACACAGCTCATAAAGAATTTGGAGGAGGTAGGGTGATTTTTGGTTCTGGGTTAAATGCTTTCTCCAGCACTGCAAAGGCTGTTTGGTGTGCAGTGTTTTTCAAGCAACATCACATACTGTGTGATATAAAAATGTGCCCCCATTTCCATGGCCAGGGTTCAGAGCAGTGAGGTTACCAACTCACGCAAGGTCACACAGTGAGTGGCCAGGACAGAATGTTAGCAGATAGTAAATGTTATGAAGAAAATTTTGAAATAGAACAGAGAGATGAGGATCGGGCAAAGGGGTAGGGGGAAAAATTGTAATTTTAAATAGGATGGTTTTGAGCAGCCTCCTGGACAAAGCATCATTTGATTGATAGCTTATTTCCTCATCTTTATTCCTTTCTCTTTCCTATCTTTTTTCTTCTTCAATCCAAGTTCTTCCTGTATAGTTCTTGTCTTCCTGGCAAGATTAGAGCATGTCGGAGAACATAGGCACTGAATTATATGTCCTGTCTACAGAACTGGCAGCATGATTCGCAGGGCCCAGTGAAAAAGGAAAGCCAGGGCCCCTTGTTAAAAAATCATTAGAAACTTCAAGACAGCAATGGAAGATCATGAAATCAAGCTCGGGCCCTTCTGCACAAGTGAGGCATGTGACATGGCTGGTAGTGGCTGATTGGAATCACACTGACCCAGGTCCAGCAATCCTCTCTCCTGGTCCACACACCATGAGGCCGACCCTGGCCTCTACTACTCCCCTACAGCTGGCTAACCCAACACGCAGCTGCTGGTGGATTTTTAAAGCCAGCAGCTATCGTTAGGAGTCAGTAAACCTTCCTGCCCGGTGAGTTTTTCTCCAGATTTAGTAGCAACGGAACATAAGTAAGCGTAGGACTGAATGATTGATTTCCTTCTGATAATCAAGAGTGTTCTCTCCAGCAGAGCCATTTACCTGATAAATTGTGGCATTAGGCTTCAGCGCTGATGTGCCTCTCACCTGCTCAGGCTGCCTCCCCATCCTGACACTTAGAAATCTCTCCCTACCATGCCTGCTCCAGCACCAGGCTGCACTGTCAGCACAAATGGAGTTGCTTTATAGGAGCACAGCACTTCACAGTTTAACCTTTTTTTTTTTTTAACATTCTTGCCTATATCCTAAACATAACTAAGGCAAAGGTTTTCATCTGCATCCCCCAAGTGAGGACATGAAGGTTAAGAACTGGCCTGACTTGTACAATACCCCACAGTAATTGCACTGGGATTTTCAGTCAGATCATCTGACTCCAACACCACTGTTCCTAAAACTGGTTTGTTACATGTGCACTTATTCTGAATACCCTGCCTACTTCTTCTGAAAGGAATCGACTACAGGATCCTTATTCCAGAATGTTCTTCCCCACTAAGGCTCTTATCCCAAGATCACATGAGTCCTTGTAAACTAGAGGCATGGAAATGCAGCTGACTTCTTGTTCAGAACTATGGCATTATGAAGAAACAAAGATAATTTTCAAACACATACGTGTCCCAGACGGAGTAAACAAGAGGGACTAAAAAGAAAGAAACTGTGATGCTCATTCACTAGTTATTGATTCTTTTCTTTTATTGTGGTAAGATGCACACAACACAAATTTACCATTTTCATCATTTATAGGTAGATGGTTCTGTTAGTCATCCTACTGAGTGTGAAATAGTTACTCATTGATTCTTTGTTCATCCATCCATCCACACTACTTTGCAGACACCACATCTTGCTCATTATCCCCAACTAAAACTCAGTACCCATGAAAGAGTAACTCCCCATCTCCCTCCCCTCAGCCTCTGGCAACTAACTTTCCACTTCCTGTCTCTAGGAATTTGACTACCCTAGATGTCTCTTACAAGTGAAGTCATATATTTGTCCTTATGTGATTGGCTATATCACTTAGCATAATGTCTTCAAGGTTCATCTGCATTGTATCTTGTGTCAGAATTTCCTTGCTTTTGAAGGCTGAATAGTATTCCATTGCATGTTTATGCCACATCGTGTTTATGCATTTAGCTAATCTTTAGACATTTAAGTTGCTTCTACCTCGTAGCTATTGTGAATAATGGGGCTATGAACACAGCTGTATGGATACATGTTTCAGTGTCTGACTTCAATTATTTTTATATATACTGGAATTGCCAGATCATATGTTTTGAGGAACTGTCATATTGTTCTTCACAGTACTGTTTTACACACTCACCAACAGTGCTTAAGTATTCCAATTTCTCCTTATCCTTGCCAACACTTATTATTTTTTATTCTTTGATAATAATCATCCTAAAGAGTGTGAAATGGTTATTCATTGATTCATCCATCCATCCACTCATCCATCCATCCATTCACCCATCTGCCAAATCATATTAGGATATTATTTTGATTCTGTGGGTCAGAAGAATGCCTAGTTCTTGTTTTCAAGGAGTTCAATGTCTTATGAGAGACAAAGACATCAATAAAGTTCTCTACCTCCACCCCTGTCCAAATCTTCCACTGAGCTTGATTTATAATGACCTCACATCTCTTTCTGAAATGCTTTCTCCTCACCCCCATCTATACTTGGTTTGGAGACATCTACACTTGGAGACATCTACACTTGGAGACATCTACACTTGGTTTGAATTAGAGAGAAAAGGAAGAGTTCTATTGCCGTTGTGGCCCTGACCAGTCAGTCTTCACATGGAGTCGGAGCCATCTCCTGATTCTGTCCTCTAGGCCTGACCCTTTTGGGGGGAGACTTGAGGGCAGGTGCTCAGGATCCCAGAGCCTTGGAACCAGCAGCTGTGGCTTCAGGTCTTGGCTCTGCTACTTCATAGATGTGACAGTAACTTAATAGAACAAGTGTCATAGTCCCTCTGGACCTATTGTTTTCTAGTTCTGAGTTATATAAAAGATTAAGTGAAGTAGTATGGTCACTACCTATGTGACATCTGCCCTGACCACATCAACTCAATGATAAGTATGCTCTGAACCTCAGAAGACTGACTTGCACCCAAGTGCTCAGCTTGAGGGGGAATCAGAATATTATGACTGGTGCTTGATACCCAATGACATAGCATAACCGATAGCACTTGACACCGGGCAGTGACATCCATCAGATCCCAGCTTGTGTCCCTGCTCCCCTGCTGCCAGCTGCACCATTTAACCTTGCTACACTTCTGCTTTGAAGAATGAGGATGCCTCATTCATAAGAAACAGTGGTAAGGTTCTTGTGTAAAACACTTGCCCTCATAGTTGTTGCCCTCATTGCAATGTCTGGAGAAGGCAGAAAAAATAAAGGCAATGAGTGAATTTGCTACCTGTCCTCTGCCTGCCATCATGCCACTCTGTCTTCTGAATCCCACCGAACTACGGATTCCTGGAGAGCTGGAGTTTCAGTGGTGCAGAGGGTGGACAAGGTTTCTAGGTGCTCTATTCTGTCACTCTGTGGCTTCCTACTTCTCCCCCACTTGGACCCCACCTGACCCTCCTACATATCCCCAACTCCCCACCCTTCTGTAGGCAGCTATGGCCAAAGTCCTACCTGTCCTTCCTCCATTTCAGTGCAGATAGGATGGGGTAGGCAGCAAGGGTAGATTGCTTGAGGCATGTCACCTGCAGCAGGGCCCACATGAAATACCCTGTTGGCTCTAGGATTTGGGGAATTGGCTGCCCCCACACAGTATCTGCTATTGATCGATGGCAGAGGAGTATACACAGACATCCCTTGCTGGATGCTGGATCTAGACTATACTCATCCTGCTTCCAAATAGCATTTGATACAGAACCATTGCCACACACCAGAGCAGAGTCAAGCTTTCACAAGACCACCTTCTAATGGCAACCTGCTCACCTGGTTTTGCCTATTGGAAGTAAGGAAACTTAAGAGTTTCCCAGCCAAGAACTCAATTTCTAACAAAATGTGAAGTTAGATATTAGGTAGTTTGTTATTTCTTCTTGAAAATTCATTCTCTGTAATGAGAATGCTATATGACTCACTCCAAAAGCTGGCATAAGTGTTAAATAGTTACAACCAAAGATAAAAGACGGACTAATAACAACATTGTCAGGGCTTTGACTATGTCTGGCAGGCTGTTTTAAATGTGCTATCTCATGTAAGTCTTCTTTCATTGGAAGGGAGTGCTATTGTTGATCCCATTTTCCAGATGTGGAAGATGAGGTATGAAAATGAGAAAGTTGCTCTAGTTTTCTCTTTCAGGTAGGAAGTCCAACTACCTGATTTTTGCTTGTCTTGAGAACAGGTTTCCCCCATCAGGAAGAAGCAGATCCCAGAGCATCATTTTATGTGGCAAACTCCCAGAGCAAACTCCCACTACTGACTCACACCTCAATTAATGATCACAACATCTCAGGGGACATCCCTTTGAAAATGTTCCATGTCCAATACTGCATTTGTTAAGCTAGGTTGGAGAGCAAACAAAATAAAAGATCAGGCTCCGATTTTAATGCAGAAGAAACAGCACACACATTACTGTTCTAATACAATCTCCTTACAACAGCAGACTGTATCTTATAGGTAAGTTAGGACTTTCCAGAGTGTCTTCACTTGGCTATTCATATCATCAGCTGTTCCACAAGAAAGGAAGCCCTGGAAAAATAGCATTTAGAAGTGCTTCATCCAAAGATTGGGCAGTAGACTTTAAGAACAATAGCACATTGAAGCCCATGCTCCTTCTACTACTTCTACTTCTACCCTCATCCACTCTCTCCACCCACTGCCTTAGAAATGAAAATTGATTGGTGCATGTTAACCTGCATCCCTGGGCTTTGCTAAGTCTTATTATTGTACACAGGTGGCACATAATAAATAGAGCAGGGTTTTTCTAATAACATTCCGTTAGAGGTAACAGAGACAGAGAGAAGGGAGAGGGAGGGAAAAAGAGTAGGAGGAGGAAAGAAAGAAGAGAGAGGGAGAAAAAGAAGGAAGAGGAAAAGGAGAGAGAGCAAAACAGCAAGAAGGAGGAAAGGGGGATAGAAAAGAAGGGAGAGGGAGGGAGTGAGGAAGGGTGGGGGGAGAGAGAGAGAGGGAGGGAGAGATCCTGGAAATGCACAAGATTTATCTCTCTATAAATTATGGAAGTGGCCCCAGGATCCAGCAGCCGTTTATGGAACAATCCCAGTGATGCAGACAGAATCCCATTCATCACGATCACAGTGCCACCCCTGCCTGGCCCACCTGTGATTGCAGTGGATTACAGATGTGCCGTCTAAGAGCCAGGTAATAAGATGTGAAGCGACAGGTGACGCCGGGCTGTCTTAGCTAATGCGCGCCATCACTTAGCAGCCCTCACCAGCAACTGCTATTCCTGTGGGTGTCCGCAGAGTCATGTAAACAGCTGCTGAGGTTTAAGACATCAATTATGGTTAGGAAACTTCTAGGTGGGGTTGTTAGGCTTGCCTGACATTTCCTGAAAATAGCAGTGCCCTTGTGCTTTGCCAGTTTGAGCTTCCTGTCGTGTGGCTTTATTTGGAGCTGATAGGTGAGTATTTGGGGGTCATAAGAACCTGGACACCTCCTCTGCTGGTTTCCAAAGCTGAGCTTCAATGTCACCCCCTCTGGTGTCACTGTGGTCCCTAACTTACTTGTCTTCCTGGCTCCGTAGTGTTTCCTGCCACCACTCAAGCCTTTGGCTGCCTTACTGATCTTTTCAGAAATTCACACTCAGTTGGTCACATCATTCTTCAAAACCTGTGAAGCAGTCCTTTGAATAAGCTCCCTAGGCTGCCAGAGTGATCATTCTTAAACAGAAACCTGATCTCATCAGAGAAAGTTTCGGGGAGTGACTAAGAGACTGGACTTGACAGCTGGGTTGCCTGGGTCCATTACCAGCTCTGTCACTTTTGAGCTGTGTAATCTTGAGCAAGTTACTCAACTCCTTTGCAGATCAACTGTCCTTATCAAATGAGAAAGATAATAGAAATAGAAATTAGGGTTGTTGTGAGGATTAAATGAAGTTAATGTATATAAAGTACATGAGTATATTTAGAATACTTAACATACTCAGCTGCCATGATAGCAATGATTCTTTTTCTTTAATATAAGGCCCAAGATCTTCTCCTTTTATACAAAAGCTTCTTCTATATGCACCTGATTATCTTTACAGCCTTGTTCTCAATTTCTGCCATGCAGAACTGGTTAAGGGGCTCCAACCACTATGGACCCCACTCTGAGGACTTTTTCTGCTCCTCCCTTCCCCTCTCTCTCCCTGTCCCCTCCTTTCTCCCTTCCTTGCTTCATCCTACACCATCTTGATCTTCAACAGCTCTTGCTCAGAGAGTAGAAAGTGGACACAAAATCAGCATGGGTATTGGAACGATCCTATATTTTATTTATTTATTTATTTTACTGGAATTTTTTATTACATTTATTGGTGCATTGTAGTTACATGTTTTGATAAGTATCAGGGTATCAGAAGTATGCTTACTTGGCAGGGGAGATACCATGATCACGATCCTATATTTTAAACCAAGAATAAACCACCTACAACTCTCCCACACACACCCACTTGTACCCCTTCAACAGGAAACTCACTTACCCTTATCTCTGATATACAGCTCTAAATGTTCTCCTGGGCCTCCTGTCCTAGCTGATCTTCAGCTTTCATTTTGACAGGGTTGGAATAGAAAACCAGGCAGAGAGGGAGACAAAAACCAATATTGGAATTGAAAATTGTTCCAAATTTTTTTTCTTGACTATGAAATGCCACTGGCTGAAACAGAATGAATCCCACCATGGTTTTGGCTTCACTAATCTGCCATTTTAACACACTCTTTCAAGCTGTGTATCAGAAAGAGCCAATCAGCACTCCTCCTAACTGACCTCCAGGGCAGTAGGAACAGCCAGGCTGAGAGGGTCTGCCCCTGAACACTGTAGCCACAGTCAGCTAATTGGGGGCACGCATATCTGCATGGAGGAACAAAGGTTAAGAGAAGCCAGGGACAAGGGCTTGGAAGAAAATAAAGCTGCTTTCATGAGAACAGCCTCTCCATTCTTTCATTTTTCTGCAGATGCAGAGAATTCCCTGTGAGTGTGAGAAAGCCTCACACTAGTTGAACCAGCCTGGGACAGAGCTCTGCCCTGCAGACCAAGAGTCTTCATAAAGGGGAGGCACTCTGTCTAGATTTGAGGAATAAGGTTTGAGAGCTTAAGAGAAAAAGAGACAGATGAACCCAGATAAGAAGCATAGGACTGTGAAACAGGTGTGTGTTCACAAACATACCCAAGCATGTCAGGGAAAAGTATGCTTACCATTACACACAATTGAAAATACATGTAATAGCTGACAGTTACTGAGTTTTTATTCAAAGCTAGGTGATGTTCGATGTAAAGTCAACACAGGATAGAGAGTTTAAGGAACTTGGCCATAATCACACCACTAATCTAAGTCCACTTTAGCTAATGAAATTAAACAAGTTGAATTAAATTTGGAGAGCCTAGGAGTTAAGACTAAGACTGAGATTGTAACATCTCTTATTAAAATTAATGATCTTGGTTTTGGTCCAGCAGGCCATGGGGAACTTGTGAATGATTTTGGAGATGGGAGAGGTGTGGTCACAAGAATCCTCTGACATGATGATCTTTTTTTTTAATTTGAAAATAATTTTATTTTTTAACATGTTTTTATTGGTGCATTGGAGTCTCACATCACAATGAATATCTATTCGATGTTGATATACATGTCCACACAGCTCTTAGTGCCCCCCGCCTGCCCCCACCCATATGAAGTACCGAGAATGATGGTATATTCTCACATGTACATATTGTTTATGATAGTAATTCCACTGATTCACTTCTTTCTTGCCCTTCCCCTTCCCTTGTACCACTTCCCTTGCTGCACGATGATCTTTGATACTTTGGAGTGAGAAGTTCCCAGTGACTCTCTCAGTTGGAGAGGTTCAAGGTTTGAGAAGAAATAAGGCAGGTGGGCCGAGTCCCACAGACCTAAGGCTACTCCTGGTCAACATAGCCTCAAACCCATCATTTTGCTTCATTGGTCCATGTCAGGCAGGAGAGGCCAGCAGGCAGGCCTGTTGCTCTGCCTGGTCACCTCCTCGGGGACTCTCTCTTGCCCTGCAGTATAACACATGAACTCTCCAGTTCCCTGAATGGAAAAGTAGATGTGAAATAGTGTTGAGTTATGCAGAGACATCATTAATTGTATCGCATTGGCAATGAGGTTGTACACACTCACTGGGACACTTCTCAGGTCCTTCAGGGATGGAAAAAAGGTTCCACACTCACTCTCCTATCTGACCAATGGGGCTGTTGAGAATTAAGAGGGAAGTGGACGTATACAGGCCAAGTGTTTGCTACTCTTGGGTCACTGGAATAAACCAGTGTGCCCACTGCCTCTTTGGAGATATTTTTCATTCCTAAGGCCGCAACTTGCCAGATTCTATCATGGAGTTAGAGCTTATAACCAACTCATCCCACCAGAGCTCAACATGTGTGCTTTAAATACCTGTCCTGTGTACAATGTGTGCATTGATCCACGCTCTACATAAAGTAGAATCGCTCCTTGCCTGGTGATGCTGTACCTCTTCTTTTGAGACAACACTGATGAGATATAACAGTGCCTGTATCTCAGGAAGGCAGTTTTGGTCCAAGAACTTCTTCCCACAAAGACTGTTCTAGATCAGGGGATATTTTGTGTTCTTAAGAACCTTCAGGGGCTGGGCCATGGTGGTACTTGCCTGTGATCCCAGTGCTAGGGAGTGCGATAGGAAGATTGCAAGTTTGAAGCCAACCTCAGCAAGTTAAGGAGGCTCCCAGAAATTTAGTGAAACCCTGTTTCAACACAAAAATATAAAATAGAGCTGGGAGTGTAGCTCAGAGGTAGATTGCCCCTATGCTCAATCCCCAGTCCCCTCCACCCCCCACACAAAACAACTTCAGAGAAGGTTGGTCTAAGGGATCAGATGGCTCTGGTTAAAATCCTGCCTTGGACATGTTATGTATCCTTTCTGTTTGGTGAATTCATCTTTTGTAATGGGAACAACAATAATAATGATAATAACACAAAAGACCATATCTTAACACCCTTGGCTAGATGGATCAGTACTCTCCTTTCCTTCGACACGTCCCACTGATGGGTCCCCTACCACACTGACTGCTCATGGACAAGGGTTGCTCTCTACTTACCCACCATTTTTGCTGCAATTGAGCAGTTATTGCCCCCAATCACATTTCCTAGGAGGCTCTTGTTGCCCCTCTACTGAGAGGCAGCCTGGTAGAAGGGCAAAGAGCCTAATTCAGAACCCAGACTCCATGGGCTCAAATCCTGCCTCTGCCACTCACTAGTTGTGTGGCCTTGAGCAGATTACTTAACCTCTCTGTGTTCAGCTTCCTCATTTGTACAATGAATAAATTACTCCTACTCATCCAATAGGGTTGTTGTGAAGATTAACTGAATAGATGTTGTTAAAGCACTAGAGTACTGCTTGGTGCATATCATTAACTACTAAGATTTTGTGAAAATCTGAAGTCTGGTACATACACAGTTGGATTCTTATGTATGACATCTACCTTTTCTTCTGAATCCCAGCTCAGTATTGTTTGTAGTTTGCTTCTATGTTCTGAAAACAGCCTAGGTCCAATGATGTTGTCCTTTTCAACTCCAGGCAGCTGCATCAATAGTAGGATGTGCCCTACAACAGCGGTACTCTGGTCAATTACTCAACCATTTTCTTGCCATCAGTGAAAATATCCTTTGCTTATGGCAACACAGGACACAACTGGCCACATTTGACGAGGTAGAGTTTCTCTGGGAAGCTGAATGGGAAGAGAGGGCGGCTGCAGGTCAGAAATAAAGAGCTGAGGGAGGGCTGGGTGGGTGAAAAGTTGACTGGAAAATTGTTACATCAATATTAGCAGACAGGCTAATGAAGGACTGCAATTTGCAGATGTCTGTCTATCTCGCACTTTCCCTGCCTTCAAGGGAGATGGCGTATGCTAATCAGTATCTTCTCGCCTGGCTCAGGATCAGTGCCAGGGTTGCATCTGGGGGACACTTTGAGGTCTGGGAGGTAGTTTTCCCTGCCTGGACCAAATGAAGACCTTTCAGTGTTTGAAATCTCTGTGGACAAAGCACAGATACTAAGAGAATAAGCAGATAACTGGAAAGAAATTAGAACCTGAAGGAAACGAGATTGCGGAAGAGGGTGAGAAGAAATAAAACACCTTATATTTACGTACCATGTGACACGTACTGTGCTGAGCACGTATGGTGATCTTACTATTATGCCTCTTACTGTTACTGTGCCAAACACTTACTGTTATGCCTCAGGCAGATATTGATGGAGTTTCCAATGCTACACAAGTACGATGGTGGTTCTACCACTATGATAGATCAACTCCCAAGTTCATCTGACTCTGCACCTTGGGATCGTCCTCTTCCACCCCTCTGCTTTTATACTGGGATTAAAACAAACCTCAGGGACACTTCCCTGTTATTATTTTCAGTCTGGGGCTGAGGTTAAGAGTTAAAGTCAAAGACTGCTTCCTTCTTCTATGATCTTAACCATCACAAGTTCTCTGAGCACTGGATTCCTCATGACGTAATCCATACCATACAACCCCAACTTGGAGAATCATCAAGGTTTTAGAGCCAGAGGGTACCTCAGAGAAGCCATTCAGTCCTAACTCTGCATTTTACAGATAGGGACAACTAAACTGAAATTTAGTTGAACTCTCTGTGGACAAAACACAGATACTAAGAAACCCAAAAGAGAAGTAATTTGTCCAAGGTCACATAAAATGATAAGCAACACCTCTGATATCATAGCTCCCATCCTACTTCTAGACATACAGAAAATAATCTTTAAGAAATACTTATTCAGGCAGGTGTGGTGGCACATGCCTATAATCCCAGTACTTGGGAGGCTGAGGCAGGAGGATCACAGGTTCCAGGCCAGCCTCAACAACTTAGCAAGACCCTACCTCAAAAATAAATAAAAAATGAAATAGGGCTGGGGGTGTAGCTCAGAGGTAGAATGCCCCTGGTTTCAATCCCCAGTACAAAAAAAAAAACTTATTCAACTAATTCTGCTTTCTTAGTCTTCTTTAACCTCAGAGCCACAGAATGGTATCTCTCATTCATTAACACAATGGGGAGCTTGTTAGGAGGCCACCTGAACTTGGGGTGAGGCTTTGTGATAGTCGTGGCCCAACTGTCTTATGGTTTTCCTTTCAACCACGTACACCCTACTTCATTTTTCTTCAGGGAAGCCAGGAAATTAGCAGCCATGCCAGGCCCTGTGAACAACAGAGCAGTTTTTATGGAAAACAGGGAAGAGTTATCAACATTGTGGTTATTTGTGGCATTTCACCAGCCAACAGTGTAAATTAAATTAATTAAAAGGCATTGTACATTTCTAATTCCAACACTGGATCCACTCAGTGGCCATGGAAATTCTGAATAATGGGTAATAGTCATCTCCAATTTCTTAACATATGTTTTTTCACTTACACAGCTGTGAAAAAATTATATTTATATATTTGTTGATGCATAATTTCCAGCCTGAAAACAGAATTTATATTAGCATTAAACTGCCAACAGGTGTCTTCTTTTTTTTTTTTTTTCTTTTTCTGGTGAGCTGGAATAATCCCCTCTTTGGCAGGAAGTCAGTATTTTTTCACAGTCACTTTTGCATCCTGAAGAATGCCTTTAAAATTATTTTCTACTTGATAAAACACATCCTCTCACGGCTTCATTATTTTCACCCTGGTGTTATCTGATTGAATATTTCAATCACTAAAACCTTGGGAGATTTGAGTCATTTCCTATCCAAGATTGCATAGAACTATGACTGGAGATGTTGATATCATTTTGAAGGTTTTTGGCTAAGAAATATCCATTACTTTACCCAGGCATGGTGGTGTACACTTGTAATCCCAGTACTTGGGAGGTTGAGACAGGAGGATCGCGGGTTCGCGGCCAGGTTCAGCAACTTAGTGAGGCCCTTTGCAACTTTGTGAGAGCCTGTTTCAAAATAAAGAATAAAAAATAGGGCTGGGGGTGTAGCTCAGAGGTAGAATGCCCCTGGGTTCCATCCCCAGTAGCACACAAAAAAAAAAAATAGAAAGAAATATCTATGACTTTAAATGACCCCATAGCATTTTAAATCTGGATTCTTTGTACTTTAACTATTAATTAGAATGTATTTTTAGGTTTTTAGGTACAAGGTAATCAACTCAAATGCAGTTGAGCCCTGCATTCCACTTAAGAGGCCTATACAGAGAAGTATTCCCATGAGACCTCGTCAGTTTCTTCAAAACTGTGTTTTTGCCAGTCTAAAAACAAAAAAAATACAAAAAGTTTCCAGACTCCAAGAGTTTAAGAATTTGAACCAAAGTGGAATAGATCTTGCCCCTATATTCCTTCCCTATTAGCATTATATCATCCATCTTTACATCTTTATCCAACCCCCACAATCTAACCCTCACCTTCCTAGACTTTCTAAAGGTCCTCAACTGTTTTCTTTTCTTCCACCCTTGCTTGTCCCCCTCTTTTTAAATCATAGTCCACATTGAGATTGAGCACTTCTAAGTAGAAGTACATTCAGTGTGGTCCCTGTCTTGTCTAGAACCCTGCAAAGCTCTCCCTCATCTTGCAGACAAACTCGGAACTCTTAAGGAGTACATACCAAGTCCTTCATGATCTGGTCTCCAACTCCTGCTCTAGTGCCATTGTCCCCTGTAACTTATCTCTCCAAATCTAAGATGTGGTGACGTGGTGCTTCCTGTGGCTCCCGGAACAAATCTGCGATTCCATCTCAAGCTTCAGTTTCTTTGCTTACACTGCCTCTTCCATCTGGTTGTCCCCAGCTGTACTTCACCAGACTGCCATCTTCAAGACCTGGCTCAGGGTTCTTCTCCCAGCAAAGCCTTCCCAGTTTTATCACCAGCATAATTATCACCCTGACACCCTCCCACCTGTATTGTAGATAGAGTGAATTTTCCCCTCTGAAATTTCATATTATCTTTTAGTTTAACAGAAAGCATATCATGATAATTAAGAGCTTGGGTTCTCAAGCCAGATTCCTTGGGTTCACAGCTCTGCCATTTACTAGCCATATGACATTTGGTAGATTATTTGAGCTCTCTGTGCTTTGGTTTTCCCATTGTTAAATAGGAGAAATAATTACACTTACTTGGTAAGACATTTCTGAGAATTCAATGAGACAATATAATTAAGTCATTAATACATTACCTAAAACAATAACCAGCAAATAGTCAGCACAGGGCTGACCAATAACTCTTAGTTCTTATCACTGTAAAGTTATTATATTTGTTTACAGTCTACTTCCCTCACTGGACTGAGAGTCCCTTGAGGTCTGGAATGTAGTTCTATCATCTTGTATCGCAAGTGCCTGGTACTGTGCCTAGCATATAACAGGTGCTCAGGAACAGATGTAGGTGGAAGGAATGAATAAATCAATGTAGACAGACAATCTGGAAGCTTAGCAAGCAAAGAGACATTTCCCCTTTAGTTACATAATGTAGTTATCATTTCTCTGACACTTCTTATCGCTACCTTTTTGTTTTTTACTAAAAACTCCTTTCCTTCCACTATTAGTTAAAACATGGGATGAATGTTTGCTGCACATTTGCAAGAGGGTTTGAGTCCAACATCCACACTCTGGTGGCCTGACTTGTTCTATTTTACTTTCCTTTGCCATCGCCAAAATGAATATCCATTGATCGGATTTCTAGTATTCATCACATGCAGCCACCAGATGGATCTGAATAGTTTCTCTAACAACCAATTTGCATTTGGACTCTGCTTCCAAAATGCCTTCCCATTATAGCTTCCATTTGCCTTCCATGCACTCCATCATCTTTCAGTCTTTTCTGAAGGCTGTACCTCTAATTTTGGAAATCGTGGATCAATTTGGTACAACTGAGCTGTGTGGAGTTAGAACAAGGACCGTATTTTATTGCCAAATCATGACTTGCTCATATTTCAACTTGCACCATGTAACAAAATTTGTCATTATCATCTTCTTGTGCAGAGAGTCCCCAAGGCATTGTTCTAAGGCCGATTTCCCCCTGTACTGTTCCTAAGCCTTCATCTTGAGGTTATGTTGCCCAGTGGGCATGGTTCTTGGGCCAAGATCTTTTTGTTAAGGTTGTGCTTATTTGGGACTCGTGTTAGGCTTCATGAACTTAAATGAAGAGTAAGTAATAAATTCATAGAGGAAATTGGGTTAGCATGTGATTAACATCCCGACTGATGCAGACGGGTATACCAATGATGGAAACATGTGCTTGTATCATGATGAAATGCAGATTAGAGGCCCTGGAGCCAACCCAAGGAAATCTGCCCAAAACTGTTTCATCTCTGTCAGCTTTAATCTGATCGAAAGAGAACATACTTCAGTGCAGCAAGAAAAATGTGAACTCCTGATATAAACAAGCAGCACTCTCATTTTCACTGGAATGTTTTAAAATATTCACTTTTCACTGCAGTATGATAGGAAATATACTGTTAGACTATAACTTAGAGGACCTGAGTTCAAATCTCACCTCAGTTGCTGACTTAGGTTGTGAAATCTCATGGGGCCTTAGTTTCTGCATCTGTAAAATGAATGTGCTGGGTTACGTTAAAGGGATTTTTTTCCTTCACAATACAAATGAAAAATGATATTTGCACACTCCCACGAACAGCCCCAGGGTTGTGCACAATTACCCACCTATGAGTTTTAGCTCAGTCCCTTTCCTTCTGCTCAAAAAAGCATTATCAGGAAGCACATGAGTGAGACTGACATTTTAAGATAACCTTGAATCCTATTCTAATTTATGTAAAATAACTAAAAGGCAAATAATTTGGAATCTTAGATACGTATTTAGTAATTTTTTTTTTTTTTTGCGGTACCGAGGATTGAACCCAGGGGCGTTCTACCTCCGCGCTACACCCCCGGCCCTATTTTTTTTTATACTTTATTTTGAAACCGGGTCTCACGAAGTTGTGGAGGGCCTCACTAAGGAGAGAGAGAGAGAGAGAGAGAGAGAGAGAGCTGAGGCTGGCCGCGAACCCGGATCCTCCGGTCTGCGCCTCCCAAAGTACTGGGATTACAAGCGTGCGCCACCACGCCCGGCTCGTATTTAGTAATTTTTAAAAGGTGATTTGCTGCACAATTCCCAAAAGGTGTGTCACAAAACCCAAGTTGATAATCTCTAGACTAAGTGACTTTCACCATCTCTTCTAAGGCTATCTATCTCTGTGAGTAAATCAAGGTACCAGTAGAGAAAAGCTCAAAGCATTGAATCTTTACATATGTGGAATAAGATAACAAGGAATACATTTTTGTAGGTAGTTCTCACTTTGGTAGGTATTCTCATTTCCCTTTGGAAAACTGCTTGTGGCAATAATAACTCCCTGGTCCTTCTGCTGACATGCTGAGTAGAGCTTGTTAAAATGAGGTCATAACATCACTTGAAAAGAAGATGGGCTACTTTTAAAAAATTGAATATATATGGTATATAACTAAAAACGGTAGTGAATCATGCTTTGGAATGTTTCATTGTGGATTTTTTATCTACAAGAAAAAAAAGACAAACGACTATAGTATGGTAGCTATTAAAATTCCAAGTATACATTCAATTCTCCTATCCAATTCCATGATTCTTAATTCTTTTTTTTTTTTTTTTTTGCGGTACTGGGGATTGAACGCAGGGGCATTCTACCTCTGCGCTACGCTACGCCCCCTATTTTTTATACTTTATTTTGAAACCGGGTCTCATGAAGTTGCGGAGGGCCTCACTAAGTAGAGAGAGAGAGCTGAGGCGGGCCGCGAACCCGGATCCTCCGGTCTCCGCCTCCCAAAGTACTGGGATTACAAGCGTGCGCCACCACGCCCGGCTCTTAATTCTTAAAGCTGAATTTTTTCACCATCCATGACTCAAAACAAGATGTACAAATTTCACCGATGTCTCTCTGTGCCTACAGGAAATTTTTACTTCACAGATTATTTTCTATAAAGTCAGGTTTTATCAGGGTTTTCTCACCTTCAATATGAGAAAACCAAAGGACTAGTCTCTTTTCCAAATATAAACTTATATCCCCTAGTTATCAGGACTAGAAACTCTTCTCTCCACCCCACAGCTTTATTGTCACTATTCCAGCTTACTGGTTTTTTGTTTATTTGTTTGTTTTTGTGGCTCATTCTTTGTTCTGGGACTCTGGTATTTTCCCTTTGTTTCTTGTATGAGCTCAGCTTTGCATTTTCAAGGTTTACTTTACTCAGGTATTTGATACTTAAAGCTTTCAGGTTATCTAGACTACCATACTGTTGGAAATGAAAAAATATATAGGTCACTTTTACATCTAAGTTTTATATACTAAACTTCAGTGGTCCTTTGGCAGCTTTTATCTTAATCTCTTTACTATCACATAGTATGAAACCAAACCAAAACCAAAATTGACCCTAGGATATGTGGCAGAAGTAAGTAGAAATCTATATAGGTAGACTTTCAACCCTGGCTTCACAGGATTCTCATAGAGAAATATGAGGATAAAAATCAAAATCTAGAATTGCAAAAACATACAAGGAAACAAATTAACACGAGGGATTGTCAGCAGACACCAAACAATAAGATTAAACACCCAAGAACTTCAAGTGGTGTAAAAGCTCCATAGAGATTATAAAAGAGGGATGTTTAATTACTAAAATCATAAAAGAGAACTGGCAATTTTCAAAAAAAAAAAGGGCAAACATGACAAAACAAAAGGAAAATCCTTGAAATTTCCAAGTAGATTTCTACAATTGAAAGACATGATCATTAAAATAAACAAACTTAATAAATGAGTTAAATAGTAATTTAGATATAGTAACTAGTGAACTGGGAATACAGAAATACCTGGAGTGCTCAAAGAGAATTCAAGAAGTAAAGAGTATGATGCTGCTACACTGATGTGTATCAAAATGTATAATTACAATACACCAATAAACAAATATTTAAAAAGTAAATAAATAAATAAAAAGAATAAAAGCTAAATAAGGATAGCAGGACCAAAAATCTGACTTACACTTAATGGTATTTCCAGGAGAAGAAAATTTTTTTAAATGAGCAATAAAAAATATTACAAGTATTAATTATTGAAATTTTGTAGCATTTATGGAACTACATCAGTCCATAGAAAACATATAAGTATATAAAACATGTAAATCGATACCTAGATATATGGTCATAAGAATGCAAAATGACACAGCCATTCTGGAAAATATTTTGGCAGTTTCTTCTTGTTGTTTGGTACTGGGGATTGAACCCAAGGGCATTCTACCTCTGAGCTACACCCCCAGCTCTATTTTATTTATTTTTTTTATTTTGAAACAAGGTCTCACTAAGTTGATGAGGGCCTTGCTAAGTTGTTGAGGCTAGTCTTAAACCTGACACCCTCCTATCTCAGCCTCCTAAGTACTGAGATTACAGGTATGTGCCACCACACCTGGCTAGTTTGACAATTTCTTGTAACACTACATACATACTTCCCATACAACCCAGAAATCACATTTCTGGGGCTTATAGCCAGAGAAATGAAAATATTGATCCATAAAAACATGTAGGTGAATTTGTTAATATATGCCTTATTTTAATAGCTCCAAACTGGAAATAACAAAAATGTTCTCCAAAGGTTGAATAGTTAAACTATCGCCCATCCATACCATGGTGTACTTCACAGCAATGTGAAGCATGAACAACTGATATACAAAGAACATTATTATGGATAATTTAAAAATCCAATACCAAAATGTGACATACTGTGTCCTTCCATTCTATACAACATTCTCAAAATAACAAAATTATAGAGATGAGAACAGATTACTTGCCAGGGATTAGGAAAGGTGAAACAGGGTGGGTGGCAGGGCATGAGGAAGTTCTTTATGGTAATAGACTAGTTCTATTTCTTGATTGTGGTGGCTGCTTCATGAACCATATATATAATAAAATAGCACAGAACTGTATTCACACACTGCACCAATGTCAATGTCCTGTTTGGGATATTGTACCATAGTTTTGTGAGATGTAGCCATTGGCGATATGAGTGAAGGGTACATGGTATCCCTTGGTACTACTTTTGTAACTTTTTGTGTCTCTATAATTATTAAAAATGAAAAGCTTAAAGTATAGGTAAAATGAAAAAACAAAACTGTAGAATAAGAAAAAGATCTAAAAAATGACCAGAGAGAAAAGTCAAATTATCTATAAAGAAATGTCAAACTATTATTTATTTCTGAAAAAAAATCATTATCAATTTAGAATTCTGTACCCAGCTAAACCACACTTTAAAGTATGGCTGAAACAAAAATATTTACAGACAAAAACCTAAGGAAGTTTGCTGAAAAGTTTAAGTTGTACACTTTAAGATATATATTTTAAAATAATTTGCACCATGAAATAAGTAATATATAAGAAAAATGGAGAAGCCAGGCATGGTGGCGCATGCTTATAATCCCAGTACTTTGGGAGGCAGAGACCGGAGGATCCAGGTTCGCGGCCAGCCTCAGCTCTCTCTCTCTCTCTCTCTCTCTCTCTCTCTCTCTGTCTCTCTCTCTCTACTTAGTGAGGCCCTCCGCAACTTCGTGAGACCCAGTTTCAAAATAAAGTATAAAAAATAGGGCCGGGGGTGTGGCGCGGAGGTAGAACACCCCTGGGTTCAGTCCCCTGTACCACAAAACCAAAAAAAAAAAAAAATGGAGAAAAGTGATACTGATAAACATGTGAATAAAATAAAAAAGTATTATTTTAAAACTATATTTATAAACATATATTAATTTAGTCCCAAAATATGTATTAAGTACTATGTATTATGCACTATTATAAAAGAGGATGCAAGAAGCATCATATTTCTAGTAGGAAAGACGTAATAAGCAAATAATTTGTGGATTTAAAAATAAGACAACTATAATACTAGACAAAATTTAATGGTAAGACATGAAGAAAGGTGATCAGAATTCAAATAGATCCAATCCCTCCCCCACTTAGGATTAATGATAGCTTTTCATTAACTTTGTATTTAAAATCAAATATTCTTATTATAAAAGAAATGGGCCAGGTGTGGTGGAGCACACCTATAATCCTAGTACTTGGGAGGCTGAGATAAGAGGATCACACTTTCAAAGCCAGTCTCAGCAATTCATCGAGGTCCTCAGCAACTTAGTGAGACACTGTTTCAAAATGAAAGTAAATAGGGCTTGGAGTATATCTTGGAGGTAGAATGCCCCTGTGTTTAATACCCAGCACCATAAAATAAAGAAAGAAAGAAAATGAAAAATGGTAGAGAGAAAAACAAAAAATAAAAATTTAATTCCATAGAATAGATAAATGAAGGGGAAATATCTTTTTAAAGTGGAGTGAAAGGTAAGGGATAGAGCTCAGAGGTTGAACACTTGCCTAAGAGTAGAACACACAAACTGTTAAAACAAATTCATAGTTATTATTAGTCACAATATGTTTAAATAAACTGAGCTCAGTTAAAATATACAGATCACATTGGATTAAAAAAACTAAATATATCATACTTAAAGAAATCTATCTAACCCATGAGGTCACTGAAAGATTGATAACAAAAAATAAAAATGGAAAAATATATATCAGCTGAATATTATATAAAACAACTTTTTATACCTATAAGAATCTGAGACATGACCAGAAAGAAAGTCATTGGGGGAAACTGCCTGCCTTTCTTTGTTAACTACTTGAAATGAGCAGACACTTATTCAGTAGATTCATTGACCTCTACTATGAGCAAAATATTTTGCAAAGGATGGTGGGTGATATAAAGATAATAGGCCACTGTGTGTAACCACTCTGCTGTTATAATTTAGTACTGTTTCAATAATACCATCCCCAAAGCTCAGATTCTCTTTTCCCAAGTCATGCACATGCTTGGCTATAGAGGGGAAAGTCTCGCTGCTGTCCTAAGTGTGTGTGTGTGTGTGTGTGTGTGTGTGTGTGTGTATTACTCTTCAGAAGGTGTATGTATGGAATGGTGCATAAAGAAGAATATGATCCAAAA
>PVJS01001951.1:0-13199 GCA_004027185.1 Glis glis
TCAGAGATAGAATATCCCTGGGTTCAATCCCCGGTACCACAAAAAAAAAAAAAAAAAAATAGAAAAGATACCCAGGAGTGGTATAGCTGGATCATATGGTGGATCCATTCCCAGTTTTCTGAGGAATCTCCACACTGATCTCCATAGTGGCTGAACTAATTTACAATCCCACCAACAGTATATAAGAGTTCCTATTTCCCCACATCCTCACCAGCATTTATTGATTTATTGTTGTTTGAGAGAAACTCATTTTTTTATTATTTTTTAAACGTGCTTTTATTGGTGCATTGGAGTCTTACATTGCAATGAATATCTATTTGATGTTAACATACATGCACACAGCTCTTAGTGCCCTCCCCACCTCCCCCTACCCGTATGAAGTACCAAGAATGATGTTGGTATATTTTCACATGTACATATTGTTTATGATAGTGATTCCATTAATTCCCTTCCTTCTTGCCCTCCCCCTTCCCTTGTACCACTTCCCTTGTTCTGCTGAGGGTTCTCCATTATCAAAGTAGTAGGGACACACAAGAGAAACTCATTTCTAAAAGGTAAATTACTTATGTGTTTAATCCATCAGACTCAGAGATTCTTAGTCACAGAGTCATAAAAGGCATTTCTTCTCAACCTCTTAACTTTTGCTTCGTGCTTCAAAGTCACCAGTTGAAGTAAAGCCAGGGCTTTTAGTGATTGTTTTAAAGATTTTTCATGCAAATTTTAAATATGAAAGAGAATATATAGGACACTTATGTAAACATTACCCAGCCTTCAATAATTACAATTAATAGTGTGTGGACCTACCTTGTTTAATCTGTACCTTACCCCAACTCTGATTATTGTGAAGCACGTCTTCCTCTGTATTTAAGAATGTGTCTCAAAAAAAAACCCCAAAGTTTTTGTTTGTTTGGTTGTTTGTTTTTTAAGAGTATGACTGTATGTCTATTTCTCAGTCTGCAAGTGACAATACAGGTGTGTTTCTCCTTCTAAAAGGTACACATAGGATTTGTTCACTTTTCAGTATGTAATTCTGCTTCAATAAAAGCATAAGAGAAAACATAACCACAATACCATTATCAATCTAAAAACTTAGTAATTCTGTAATGCTAAGTCTCTGATTAATGATGAACAATTAAAATTTTTTTGTTTTTCTTTTTCAATGGCATTCTACCTCTGAGCTATACCCCCAGCCCTATTTTATTTTATTTTATTTATTTTTTTGAAACAGGGTCTCACTAAGTTGCAGAGGGCCTCATTAATTTGCTGAGGCTGGCCTTTAACCTTCAATCCTCCTGTCTCAGCCTCCCAAGTACTGGGATTACAAATGTTCGCCACCACCCCCAGCTAGTGATGAACAAATTTAAACAGCATGGATGAGCCGGGTGTGGTGGTGCATGCCTGTGATCCCAGTACTTGGGAGGCTAAGTCAGGAGGATTGCAGGTTCAAGGCTAGCCTCAGCAACTTAGACCCTGTTTCAAAATTAAAAAAAAAAAACAGTTGGGGGTGTAGCTTGGAGGTAGAAGGCTTCTGGGTTCAATCCCCAGTACTACAAACAAACAAGCTTGGACATTCAGCAATAAAGAGAGTCATAGGGCAGAGTGGGAGGCAGGGCCACCTAACCTGACCTGGAGTGGCGTGGGGACTCTGCTGGGCCCCTAAACAATGCCTGGTCCCTTCCCCCCCCAGGGCTGTCCATCTCACAGCAGCCACAGGAGTATCCATAGGTGTGCACACCTGCATTCACAGGGACACGCGTGAAAGATGGACCTTCCAAAGGGACCCAGTGACCGGGCAGAGACAGTGAAGGATTACCACGCCTGCCCACAGAAGGGCTGAGCTGGCATGCAGAGCATCCTCAGAGCTGCTCCAAGGCCAGCCCCCTGGGAGCTGAGCCCAGCCATGTGGCTGTGTCGAGGCCTATCCCGGGCACACAGCCTGGGCACACATGTGGTCACACTGAGTAGTAAGAGGGAAGAGGAAGAAAAGGCACCGCATTTCCCACTGAGCGTTTTCCTTCACATGTGTTGTCTGGAATCCTTGGAAAGGCTCCCCTCTTGTTCCCAGCCTCACGGCTCTGTGTACTTTTCTGAGACAAGTATTTTGCACCTCCTCTGCCACCTCAACACCACCCCAAACCTTGGATTTCTCAGCCTCTAGCACTGTGCAGGGAGGCTCCTGCCCCTGCTCTCCTGAGGCTGCCAGTGGCCCTGTGGGCATGACCCTCCGGGTCCAGCACCCTGGAGAAGGCTGCCGTCAAGGCCAGCATGGGACCTCCGGGAGATGCAGGCTTGATAACAGGTGGCACACCTGCCCTGCAGGGAACCCGGGGTAAACATAAAAGCCTGCGCTCTTAGCCCTTTTATTCAATTGTTTTTTAAGTTTTCTTTTGCAGGAAATTTATTTATTTATTTTGGGGGTACTGGGGATGGAACCCAGGGGCATTCTACATCCGAGCTACACCCCCAGTCCTAGTTTTTATTCTTTATTTTGAAACAGGGTCTCACTAAGTTGCAGAGGGCCTCACTAAGTAGCTGAGGCTGGCTGCGAACCTGCGATCCTCCTGTTTCAGCCTCCCAAGTATTTGGATTATAAGCGTGAGCCACCACGCCTGGCTCTGCAGGAAATTTAAACATCCCCAAAGTAGAAGGGTATTGCTGGCCCCCACGTGTCCAGCTCTGTTGGTGAACAGCTCATGGCCAGTCTTGTCACACAGCACCCACCTCCCCTCTCCCCCACATGCTCCTTCAACAACTGAATTATTTCAAAGTGAATTTCAAGGAACCTAATTTTTAAATTTCTAGTTATTTTTGAATAGGTACTATTGACATGATTCAAAATTTAAAAGTACAAAAGGTTAAAAAGAACAATGTCGACACCGGGCGTGGTGGCGCACGCTTGTAATCCCAGTACTTTGGGAGGCGGAGACCGGAGGATCCGGGTTCGCGGCCAGCCTCAGCTCTCTCTCTCTCTCTCTTTCTCTCTCTACTTAGTGAGGCCCTCTGCAACTTCGTGAGACCCGGTTTCAAAATAAAGTATAAAAAAATACGGCCGGGGGTATAGCGCGGAGGTAGAACACCCCTGGGTTCAACCCCCCCCCAAAAAAGGTACAGCAAAAAAAAAAAAAAAGAACAATGTCACTCCCCGCCTCTCCACCCTTCCCTACTACCAAGTGGTAGATTAAAACACCTGGCCACAGTATTTGGCGATGGGGTCAGTTTCTCTACCTTGAATTTGGGCTTGGTCATGTGAATTGCTTTCGGCAAAGGGACCTTAGCAATTGTCATGCAAGTAAAGGTTTGAAAGTGGGTGCTCTGGGCTTGCTGTCTTGCCTCTGGGAGCTCTTTCGTGGCTGTGGCCATGGCTGTGGCTGTGGCCGTGGCCGTGGGAGGAAGGCAGCAATCCCTCTGGGAGGTTGAGGAGAGAGACCCCAGCCATCTAGCCAACCCACAGAAATGCAAGCAGGATAACTGGTGGTGGTTGTGAGCTACTGGGTTTGGGCTGGGCTGGCTTATGGCACCCCATCCCCCACTCCCACGCCCAGCTGGACTCTCTTTCCTAGAGAACAAGGTATTAAAACATGACCAGTTTGTGAATCCTTCCAAAATAGGTTTGGAAGGATTCACAGTACATAAATATATATTTATAAAAACAGTACATAAATATATATTCTCTTTCCTCCCTCACTCCCCAACCCCTATACCGTGTGTGTGTGTGTGTGTGTGTGTGTGTGTGTGTGTGTGTGTGTGTTTTCCTGGGGATTAAACCCAGGGGCATTCTACCTCTGAGATACACCCCCAGCCCTATTTTCTTTTTTATTTTAAAACAGGGTCTCACTAAGTTGCTGAAGGTCTCGCTAAGTTGCTGAGGCTGGCCTTGAACCTGTTGTCCTCCTGTCTCGGCCTCCCAAGTACTGGAATTACAGGCTTTGCAGATCAGCATGGAAGGTGCTTCCATAAACCAGTCTATGCAGAGACCATACATTATTTAATCAGTCCTTGGTCAGTGGGCATTTCGGTTGGGTTGTTCTCAGTCCTCTGCTATTTCACAAATCACAGCAGTGAACATCCTCGCCCTCCGTCCTGGAGGAGGAGCTCTCAGCTGTGACTCCCGGGGGACGCACACAGCTCTGGAGCGTGTCACACCTGTAAAGAAGGAAATGCGCTCCGTTCCTCAGGCTTCCTGTTCTCTGGGCTGCAGCTGTCCCGCTGCCTTTTCCCGGTGTCCCTCCTTGTGTCTTTTGCTGACAAGGGCGCAGGCAGGGGCCCTCTGAGGTTGCCTGCCTTGCCCTCGTTCTCCCACTTGGGGTGGGGCCTGCCAGCGCTGGGCTGTACAGTCTCCACAGGGAGGCTGGTCTTGACCCCCATCTCCCTTCCAAAGTGTCAAAAACGTGGCTGCAAGAAGCCCCTGGGAACCGCACCACTGTGATCCCGGAGACAATTCAAATAGTTCAAATAGACAGTTCACAGACAGCCAGGGGCAAGTCTGATACAGGCCTGAGTCCAGTGTGAACAGATGAGAGGTGGAGCTGTCCTGCAGGACAAGGGCCCTGTGGAATGAACTCTGATTACACACCCTCCCACCCCCAGGCCCTGAGCCCAGAGCGCCCGGCAGACAGGCCGGCACACACCAGAGCCGCGGTATAAGTGGAGTCAGGGAATACTGTAGACACAGCTGGTGCTGGTGCCCGGTGCTCTGGAGGGAACGGCCCACGGTGGCCTCTCTGGCTTCCCTCTCTGCTCCTATTTCAGCCACCCCAAGACCTGCTTCTCGGAAGACCAGGCTCAGCTGGATCCCACCTTCTCTGGGGGAAGCGACAGAGGAGACTGAGCTCCCAACACAGCCTGCTGCCTCTGCTGCGGCCCCCATGAGGACCTGGGCTGGGGAGAGCTGCAGCTTCCCCGCAGGGCCCCCTCCTGCCTGGAAACTTGGCATCTGCTCTGTTCTTTGCCAACACTTCCACAGACCTCACCCTCCCTGCCTGCTCTGGGCCCCGCAGCTCGCCTGCAGTCCCCTGAGCTTTCTCTTGATTTGCAGATCACCACCACATTAGGTTCTGAAGGGGCCTGGCCCTCCACATCATAGAAGAACGGCCTCCTGTGAGGAAAACCTGGGCCTGGAGCTCCCAGAGCCGGGCAGATGATTCTGTTCATACTGGATAAGGCTCAAGCCAGAGGTGAGGTGAGAACCTAGAGGGAACCCTCCCCCCCACACACACACACCCGAGCCCTCCCCCCCGCCCTGGGGACAGATAACCTGAGGATGCTCCAGGTCCTCTCCAAAGCAAACTGTGGGGAGGAGAGGAGAGCAGGGCGTGGCAGCCAGGCCTTTGGGTACCTGGGAGGCAGCACTAGGGGCTCAGCCAGGGATCTCCTAGGGCCCCATCTGCCTCCATGCCTTTATCTCCAAAGTGGCAGACACCAGGAGAACTTTCTCTCGCTTCCTATAGCTCAGATGCTGTTGGAAAGTTGTTCTTGGCCTCAGGGTATTTACTCCCTGTCTTGGTCAACATCCGCACTGGGATAATCCAAAGCAACTGGCCATACAATTTGGAGGAAGAAAGATTTATTTGCTCACAGTTGTTTGGAGATTCTGGGTTCAGTCCGTGTGAAACCAAGGTCTGTGGCTCTCAGGGCATGTTGGCAAGAAGCAGAGAGAGGGAGAGAGCAAGGGCTCTGCTCTCACATCATGGAGGCCAAAGCAAGAGAGCAAGCAAGCAAGGGGATTCAAAGACAAAGGCATAGTCCCCAAGCCACACCCCCAGGGACCGACCTTCTCCAGCCACACCCCACCAGCCTAGGTTACCACCCATTTTAATGGATTTAGCTACTGATAGGATTACAACCCTGAACATTAATACATGAGCTCTTCAGGGGACATTCTATATCTAACCATGACACTCCCTGTCTAGGTCCCTCACTCCTGGAGGGCGTGGGAGGCTTTCTCACAACCTTTATCAATCTTCCTGCTTAGGAAAAGATCTTTAATACATACTTGTTAGTCCATGGCTTAAAAAATCATGACTCCACTTTTTGGATGAAATTGTATTTGGAGCAGCACTGTGGCTACTACCGATTGAGCAGGGGGCTGCAGCAGATGCCGGCATACTTTACCTCATTGAGCATCTCTGGTGGGGGGTGGGAAATGAAGTCTCAGAGGGACAGAGAATTGAGCTCAAGCTCATGCAATAGTCAAGAGGGTGAGCTGGCCTTTCAACCCTGCCCTGTAAAACTTCAGAGTTCAGTCTCCTCCCATCAGCACCTGATGTTGCTTCCAGGCTGAGAAGGAAAAACACCAAGGTCATAAGCAAAACCCTGCTGGGGACCAAGGCTGGCTCTCCTGTTCATCTCTGCTGGTTGTGGGACTGTGATCAGCCCAGCACCGGGGCCTCTTCTGGGTGCGTTTGGAGGGCAGGCGTCTACAGAACACTGTGAATAAGTACAGGGCCAGGGCCAGTGGACACCTGATTTTATACATACCAGCCTCCCCAGGGAGGCTCTCTGGTGAGGGAGTTACTGGGTCCCAGCAGACTGTAAATAGTGACAATCTCTTTCCTATTCCCCTGGCATGAACTGTGGCCTGGGCTGGGTTAGTGAGATGGAGGCTTATGCAAATGCTGGTGAAGTGGGGTTTTTTTGTTTGTTTTGTTTTGTTTGTTTGGTGGTACTGATGTTTGAACCAGGGTGTTCTACCTCTGAGCTATACCCTTAGTCCTTTTTTTTTTTTTAATTTTGAAACAGGGTCTTGCTAAGTTGCTGAGGGTCTCACTATGTTGCTGAGGCTGGTCTTGAACATGTGATCTTCCTGTCTCAGCCTCCCAAGTACTGGGATTACAGTCCTGCACCTCCGTACCTGGCTTTGGCTGAATATTTCTAAGGCTATGTGAATGGCACTAAAATGATAATAATAAATTGTCAGGTTCTTTTCCTTTATTCTAGCCCTAATTCTCTTACAAGCTGTGTGACTGTGTGTAAGTTGGGCAAGTTATTTAACCTTTACTGAGCCTCATCTTTTCACCTTTGAAAGGGAAACTAATTGTAATGTGCTTAGAAGTCCAGCTCTTACAGCGTTTGGCACATTGAAGGGCCTTGATAAATGTTTGATGCTCAAATGCAAGAAATATGGGGATTTTCCCCACTTCTTTTGCATCTCCTGTAGCACCTAGCATGTTCTGGATTTTGGTGTGATTAATGAGTATTTGTGACTTCAAAGTTGTCTTTATAATTGAGAACGAGGGCCTGCCCCATAAAAAACATTAACTCCACTTAACCATGGAGAAACTCCTATTAAGAGAGGCTGTGATTTTCTGCACGGACCCATGGGGAGTTGTGGGATTGGAATTAGTAATAAAGTTCTGCTAATTCCTCGCCTTTGCCCAGACTGCCGTCCAAGACATGATGTAGAATCCTACTGTTTCTGCTTCAGATAAATCAATGGTAATCTTCAACCCAGTGAGGGGCAAATCATGGGGACATACTCCCGTGTCAATGGCACTGCTAAAATCAGATTTCCTGGAACCCATTCATGAGAGGTTTTGAATTCACCAGGTTGCTTGCTGAGCCCTAAAATGCTGCGTGCATGTGGTGACCCTGACTTGCTTGTTTCCATGAATCCTCTTTTCTCTTAAGCCACGACTGACATTTCCGAGTCACACAGTGGGACAGAGCTTCAGTTTCTACATTTCCACTAATGGCCATTGGCGAGGTCTAGCCTGTTCACTGTGCACCACTGGCTTCCTGGTACTGGCTGTGCTCTGGTGGGGGAAGAGAGGGCTGGGACGGACAGGGAAGTGAGGTCTGAGGTCTGACATCTTTTCTTTCCCTTCTTGGTGCCTCCTCTGAATCACCTGTTGGGTAGGAGAATTTTTTTCTCCAACCTTCTGTTAATTCATCCATTTGTTTATCCCTTTCTTTATTCATCTGCTTGTTTAAAATGCACAAATGTTTTATGGCAAGCATTGTGGTGGCTCTGAAGATACACAAAGAGGAGGTGAGATGTGGATCTTTGGTGGAAGCAAAAGATGCCAAATACAGGAGCTGTATGTACAGGAAGGCATGGCAGGGAGGGGTTTGGGCAGCGTGTTTTCTGTAGTGTGGAGGAAATCAGAATGCACTGAGAGAATGAAGTGGGTACCTGGAGAGAAGTGGAGACAAGAGAGGAGAGCCAGAGAGTTGGGGTGGACTCGAACAAGAGGTGAGGGAGGTCCTTGATGATACGCTCGTCAGCTAACGTGTCCAAGGAAGAAGAGAGAATCAGCCATGTGGAGCTACACAGCTCCTTGCGAAAGGCCCTTGTCTGAAAGCTGGAGGCTCACCTTGGGGGATAGCAAAAAAGCCAGCGATACAGAGCTGGAGTCAAGGCCATGCCCCAGCCCGCATTCTTCACAGGTCCCAAGTAACCCAAAGACACACAGCTAGACACCCTCAGCCACCTTGCATGCGAGCATTCAGCTCTCAATGTCTCATCTAGAAGCACACCCAGGGAGAATGCTCAGGAGATCGAGCTACCCACAGCCCTGGCGTTTCTCCTCAGGCCCCTGCACACCTGCTCAGCCAGATCCATCAGCTGGACTAGCTGAGATGGGCACTGGTCTGGACACACAGGTGGAGCAGCAGGACCCCACGGGCTGCTTCTGTTCTCTGCTCACCTGGTTACCTTAGCAACAGCATCTGCACCAGGATGCCAGAGAAGGCGAAGCACCCCCTAGCGCTGCCTCCAGGAGAGGTGAGGGAGTAGAGGAAGCAGTGCCTGCAGTTGAGAGGCCTGAATGCCGCTGGCCCTGTCAGGATGCCCCCAAGCCATTTGATCCTCTGGGCCCGTTCTGGGCAGGCTATGGGGCTGAGGGCTCTCTGGCTGGTTCAAGGACGCTGTGCTGCACAGTCCTCAGGTGAGAAAACGTCCTGCCACTGCTCTGGGTGGCCTTGTCCGGGAACTGTCAGGAGACAGCTATTCCTCAGCCAGCCTCCTGCACCTCAACTTCTCACCTGTCCCTGTGATGCAGAGGGTGTTTGCTAACAGGCAGATGGGTGAGCTCCAGGAGGCCTGCACGCCGCAGGCCTGGCTTCCTCAGCATTGGTATTTCTTCAGCAGGGGCAGGAGGTGAACTTGGCTTTGGTGCTCCAGCTCATGTGGAAGGGAAGAGATTGAGATGGTTAGAAATAACAATGAGCAGCTCGACTCCACAACTATCCATATGATAATAATGAGTGATACCTTCAAAATAGTCACTTTCAGAGAACTTCCACGTCTATACTCTTTCCATTTTTTGTTTGCATTGCTGGAGATAGAACCCAGGTTCCTTCAGAGGACTTTGAGGGAAGGATCTGTCCCATTGCCTTGGGGGCAATCTCTGGCATTCCTTAGTTTGTAGAAGCATCACCCCAATATCTGCCGTCTCCCTGTGCGCATGTCTGTCTCTGTCCGGATTCCTCCTCGTTATAAGGACACCAGTCATCACATTAGGGCTCATTCTACTGGCCTCATCTTTACTAATTCATGTACCGTGATCCGATCTCCACATAAGGTTATGTTCTGAGGTGCTGAGGTCAGGGTTTCAGCACATGCATGTTAGGGGACACAATTCATCTTCTAGCAGAAGTCTACTGATGCCATCTTGGATCCTCACAGCAGGCTGTACTCTGTGTTCCACTGACCGGTCAGGCCAGTGAGGCCGGCAGCTCAGGGGTCGTGCGCCTGCCAGGTGACACAAGGGGCACAGGGTCAAGATCTGCACAGCCTGGGGGGGAACCCAGCTCCACCTCCACCAGTTAGCAAATGTGACATGTTGTTCACCCTCCCCATGCCTCAGTTTCTTTATTTGTAAAGTTGGGGAGGATGCAGGTCCACAATTTTAAAACCTCAAGAGTTCTAAATACCAAAAATTATATTTATTACTAATTTGGCAGCAAACATGACTTAAATAAGCACATATGAAACAAAATCTTGTCTTGAGTTGACGTAAGACCTACTACCTATCTTTTGACCTACCTACCTACTATCTTTATGTAGGTGACATATACATTTATGGAAGGATCGGTGTGGGTGTGTGTGTGTATGTGTGATTATGGTGTGCTGCTGCAGACACCACAGGGTATAATGTAGCCTATGATTTGTACATTGCATGACCTTTTCTCAAACCCACAAGTTCTGACACGCAGATACTGCTGGTCTCCAGGTTTGAATAAGGGATTGTGGACCCAGCACATGTATCACAGGAACGTAATGAGGGTTAAATGAGTTCTTATAGCAGGGTGTGGTGGCGCACGCTTGTAATCCCAGTACTTGGGAGGCTGAGACCGGAGGATCCGGGTTTGCTGCCAGCCTCAGCTACTTAGTGAGACCCTCTGCAACTTAGTAAGGCCCTGTTTCAAAATAAAGAACAAAAAATAGGGCCAGGGGTATAGCTTGGAGGTAGAATGCCCCTGGGTTCAATCCCCAGTACTGCAAAAAAAAAAAAAAATGAGTTCTTATGTGTACAGTGCTTAGAATACTGCCTGGCAGAGTAAGCACTTGTAAAATAATAGCAACTCTCTTCTTGAAAGTCAGGGAAGAGGATTCTGGTCTTTGAGTGCAGGGATGTCTGACAAAGAAGCCATGTTTCTGTGTGCAGCACACTACCGCTGTGACTCCAGGTCTGGGACTCATGTCCTCAGTCCATAAACCAACCTTATCTATACATAGATATACAACCTTATCTATATAAAATATAATTTAAAAAATATATATATATAATATAAAAAATATATATATATACAATTTTTTTTTGTGGTACTGGGGATTGAACCCAGGGGCTTTCTACCTCCAAGCTACACCCCCGGCCCTATTTTTTATACTTTATTTTGAAACCGGGTCTCATGAAGTTGCGGAGGGCCTCACTAAGTAGCTGAGACTGGCCGCAAATCTGCTGTCTCAGCCTCCCAAGTACTGGAATTATAAGCATGCGCCACTACGCCTGGCTCTATACACTATATTGAAGTAGTCTCCCCCTTCCGAGATGATGAGGGAGTGAAATCAGGTTCTGCTGCTCAGGTATTAGTCTGCTTAGGCTGCCATTACAAAACGCCACAGACTGGGTGGCTGAATAGCAGAAATGTATTGCCTTGTAGTTCCGGAGGCTGGAAGTCTGAGACCAAGGTGTTGCTGGGGTGGTTTCTTCTTGGGGTTCCTCTTCTTGGCTTGCAGGTGGGTCTTCTTCCTCTGTTTCTGCTGGTCTTCCCTCTGTGTGTGTCTGTGTTGTAACCTCTTCCTGTAAGGACACCAGTCTTAAGACTCTAATGACCTCATCTTAACTAAATTACCCTTTTAAAGGCCCCATCTCCAAATACAGGTACTGGAAGTTGAATATATGAAAAGGGTGGGGGCACAATTCATCCCGTGACACTGTTTTGAGAAACTAGATGAATGACTCCTCTCCAGATGTATCCTGTAGGCCCGCTGGCTCGTCCCTGCCCAGGTTTTTCAAAGTGTGGTTCAGGACCACCTGCTGTTGAATTACTTGGACCCTTGATAAAAATCAGTCTGCTTCAAACCCCTGAGTCAGAATCTGGGGAGAGGACAGCAGGGCCCGGCCTTGGAGCGCATTCATTTTTACATGCCTAGGAAGCCTTTTGTTTAATTAGGGGATTCAGGGAGCCAGGTAGAAAGGTGTTCCTTTCACCTTCCACCACTGTAGCCCCAGGTAAAGGCAGTGGGAAGGGCAGGAGGCTGGAGGCGGCCAGCGTGGGGAGCACTGCCTCCCTGCCTGCGCCCCAGGAGGCCACGGGGGAAGCTCCTGCCCGCTCAAAGCTGCCTCCTGGTGAATGCCCCTTCCGTGTAGATGCCAGGAAAGGAGATCGTCCCATCATGTCCAGGCTTTGGAGGCAGCCCCACAATGAGCTCCCGTTGCTTCCCGTGGGCAGCATTTCCCACCCCCAGCTCCTGGCCATCCCGACGTTCCCCCCTCCCGCCACCAGAGTGGTTAAGACTTGAACCTTGCAGCAGCGTTTAAGAGACAGGCACATGGCACACTACTGTAATCTCAGCACTTGGGAGGCCGAGACAGGAGGATGGGAGGCTCAAGACCAGCCTCAGCAACTTAGTAAAATCTTGTTTCAAAATAAAAAAGATAAAATAGGGCTGGGGGGGGGTGTAGCTTGGAGGTAGAACGCCCCTGGGTTCAATCCCCAGTAGCATAAAAAGAAAAAAGACAGGCAACAGTGACACTTTTCCAGAACCAAATGCTGGACCAGGAGCCGAGGCTACAGGGGGCTCCTGGGGACGCTGACTCAGCACAGTTTGTTTCCGGTGGTGAGTCACAGGAGGGGTCCCACCAGCAGGCTCCCGCTCAAGCCGACCTGGGGAACAGGGTTGTCATCTGCATGAGCTCAGCCCCCTAACCACGTCAGACAACCACGCCAAGCCCTCTGGAGTGGGTGTGTGCAGGTGCTTGCGTGTGTGCATGGTGTCCCACGCCTGTGCCCGGGTGCCTACCAGCCTCCCATGCAACATTCCAGCGAAACAGCTGGTGAGTGGGACGCTAAGTGGAAGTGATTTTCCTAGCACCATGACAACAAGACACCCTCGAAGCCAATGGCAGTGCTCCAACCCTCGTCTTCCTCTGCTGGTTCCGGCTTAGACTTTTTGTTTCTTAAAATACTCGCCTGGCTGGCACTGCGGTGACTCACCTGGCCAAGCATTGCACGGAGTGGGGCGGCGGTACGCACTTTCTTCTTAACTGTCGAGACCGGCAGCACCTGCAGTCTCTCATTTCCCACGCTGTCCTGTCAAAGGAGATGTACTGACTTTCTAGTCAAAGCTGGAGGTGCCAAAAAGCACAGTGGTCAGGATGTGGGGAACTCTGGTACTTACTTGTCTTAAACAGAATTGGAGGTGAGCAGGCAGGTTCCACTGAGTCTCCCTCCTCTTCCTCCTCCTCCTCCTCCTCCTCCTCCTTTTCCTCCTCCTCCCCCTCCTCCTCCTCCTCCTCCTCCCCCCCCTCCTCCTCCATCCAGTGCAAGTGTTGCAGGAGGCTTGGTCCACGGAGAACAAGAAATAGAGGCTGGAGTAGGATATAGCAGGTCTCCTTATTCACCAGCGAGGCCCAGAGAGCAAAGCTCTGAGCCCCAAATGGTGTCAACATATAGATTATATAGCCTAGTGGGCCAGGTTTTGATTGGATCAATAACAGGCAATAACAGGCAGAGGTACCAATATAGGAGCTTGG
>PVJS01001951.1:18959-90343 GCA_004027185.1 Glis glis
GGCCCTCTGCAACTTCGTGAGACCCGGTTTCAAAATAAAGTATAAAAAATAGGGCCGGGGACGTAGCGCGGAGGTAGAACTGAGAGTCTCACTAAGTTCCTGAGGCTGGCCTGGAACCTGCAATCCTCCTGACTCAGTCTCCCAAATTCACTATGCTCTTCTTGATGCCACCTTCTTCTGGTCTTCTCCCCATTTCCTTCCTCCTTCTCAGACTCTCATTGGATCAATAGGAGCTGGGCTCTGTTGAGGTTCAGTTCTCATGTTCCACGATGTTCCCCCTCTTCCAGCCCTTCTGGGCCCTCTTGGCCTTGCCCCCAGCTCAGTGACCCCCTCTGTGTTGACTGTTCCCAGGGGGCACCTCCAGGACTCTGTCTCATACTTGGCATGCATTTCATATCACTTCCCAGAGATCTTCACCTGGATGTCTTACAGGTACATCCAAAACATGTTCAAAACATGCCCTCTTCCTCTCAGATGGGTTTCCATTCCTCCACTGACCAGCCCAGTGAAGGTACCGCTGTCTACAAAGCTGCACACTGTAGAACTGGGGGACCTTAGGGCATACACTCAAAACAATGTGTGTGAACAGGGAATGAATGCAGGGATTTACGGCACCAGGGCTCCAATGAGTCTGAGACTGGGTGTGGCTTTACCTTTGGTGGTTTCCCACGCCTTTTGCCTTAACACCTGAATGCTCTTGAGCGCTGACCATCTGTGATTCCAGACTGCATCAGCCTGACACTTTAGACAATAATCCACCATTCCCTCTTATCCACTTAGCCTCCTTCTGGTGCCTGTTCCACCCAGGAAACATCCACCCCGGTGATGAGGTAGGACTTAACACATAACTGAAACCACCTTGCCGGACACATTTTACCCTGATAAGAGGTGCCAAGTCTCTGCAGACACTGTGAGTCACAGTGAGAGCTGGGACGGGGAGGAGGGAGGGAAGATAAACACAGGCTATTTCCTCCTTTCCCTGCCCTGCCTGATCCTGTAAAGTGCGCGTGAGTTTCCCTAAGCCGGGCACACAGGAAAGTACCTTCCCTCTTGTTCACGTGACTTCTGTGAGGAAACCAGTACTGTGATTGTCTCCTGATGGCTTATGACTCTAGTTCTTTCTACATTGCTTGGATACTTGTTTGAGTGCCTTCCGCCCTCAGGAGAGGCGGTGCTAAGCCACAGGTATCTTAACTCATTTAAATTCTAGGACCCTAAAGCTGGGCATGGTGGCACCAGCCTGTAATTCCAGTACTTAGGAGGCTGAGACAGGAGGATTGCAGGTTCAAGGACAGCCTCAGCAACTTAGCTAGACTCTCGGCAACCTAGTGAGATCCTGTTCCAAAACAAAAAATAAAAAAGGGGCTAGGGGTGGAGCTCAGAGGTAGAATGCCCCTGGGTTTAATCCCCAGCACCACAGAGAAAAAAAAAAATTCTAGGACCCTAACATGTGGCTCCTATTTTTACTTCCGTTTTGCAGAGGAAGAAACTAGGGTGTGGAGAACTTAACTGCTCCTCTGGGGCCACCCAGCTAGTAGTGCAGTCCTACAACTCAAGCAGACCAGGTCCTTTTTATTCTATGCCCAAGACCCGGGCAGGGCGTGGGGGTCATTTCACAGAGTGTGCAGGGGCTTGACGCGTGTCCACTGAAGGAGAGCCTGAACCACACCAGTAAGAGCTGGATCTGGTCTCAGCTGCCAGAGTCCAGAAAAGCAGCTTTGGGCCTTTTGGGATCAGCTTCCTCGGATGGACAAGGAGGTATGACGTGCCTCTGACATTTTGCGGTTCTCCTCCAGTGGTGGTACCCTTGCGTGCTGTCAAGAGACCAGGAGAACTGGGGAGGGCAGCTCAGTTCTTTGTGGGGCCCCTAGCACCCTGGCCTCTCCACACTGGGGCAGGCGAGCTGTGGGCTCCGTGGGCCTGGGGCTCAAGCCCCATAGGCAGGCCAGGTTCTCTCTCAGATCCGGCTCATAGGAGCCCAGCAAACTCAAGAACCGCACTGCGGGTTAAAATGAATACTTTCAAGGTCACCACGGACATTATCCAGGCTGGAGTAGGTGATGTGAAGTACAGAGGCAGCTGGTGGACTCCGGAGGAGGCAGCCCTTCACGGCCGCCTAGGCTGGATAAGAAAACCCCAGCATCCCGGTACTTGGTAGGCGGAGAAGGAGGACCGCAGGTTCAAGGCCAGTCTTTGCAACTTAACAAGACCCTGTTTCAAAATAAAAAATAAGGTCGGGCGTGGTGGCACACACTTGTAATCCCAGTACTTTGGGAGGCGGAGACCGGAGGATCCAGGTTTGCAGCCAGCCTCAGCTCTCTCGCTCTCTCTCTCCCTCTCTCTCTCTCTACTTAGTGAGGCCCTCTGCAACTTCGTGAGACCCGATTTCAAAATAAAGTATAAAAAAATAGGGCCGGGGGTATAGCGCAGAGGTAGAACGCCCCTGGGTTCAATCCCCGGTACTGCAAAATAAATAAATAAATAAATAAATAAAATAAAATGGGGCTGGGGGTGTAGCTCAGAGGTAAAATGCCCCTGGATTCAATCCCCAGTACATACACACACACAAAAAAAAGTTGGACAAGGCACGGAATAAAATTACCCCTAAAATTAAAATGAGGCTATAAGGATTCACCATCCTAAAGATTTTCTTAGGTGACCTTTCAGCATTTTTTTTTTGAGAATTATGGAGATGTCCTCCCCCAACTTCACCAATCAGGAAAGATCTCATTTACTATGACACTTCTGAGATTCACTGGATCAGAATAAGGTCACAGGTGGGGATGTGTGCAGTGGGCGAGAAGCAGGGGCGTGGGGACTTTTGAATGTGCCTCATCCATGACTAATGTCTCCAGCAATGAAAAGAAAGTAATCCTTGCCTTCTGGAAAGAGAAATTGAATTCAGAGTTGTGGAGAAACTGCCCTGTCCCTGAAGCCACCATAGCCTCTAGGCCCTGCACAGGTGACCTCTTAGAAATTCACCTACTTCTTGCAAAGGCAGGTAGGAGATGCTGTCTTATTAAGGACATAGTTCAATTCAGAGGCTCTTTTGTAGCAGAAAACCCCCAGACACCCCTACCATTCATTTACCAGTTACTTCTAGTCCAGTTTGAGGGAAGACTCCCAAATGATCATCATTTTGGTTTGTTTTCATGTATGTTTGTTTATTGTTTCGCTTTTTAAAACACAGCAGAACTTCTACGTTCAAATAAATACCTAGAGAATGTGTTCAGACCACTATAAGAAAGTGGAAGCTAGGCCATCCACATACATCCCAGGGAAAGGTTCTGTGCCAGCCCCTCTTCCAGCCTGAATATGCAGTGTACCTCAAATATGGGCAACTATGCCCCCTTCCTGGTTCCCTTTTTTAGCCTGTCACTCTGCATCCATAGCCACTCAGCCCAGGTCTGAAAGTCAGAAAACTTGACTTGTGAAGGGACTAGGTCTCATGAGAGATTAGTATCAATAATCTGTATTGTGGCTATGCTAGCAGAGATCATATTTACTTTCAAGAAGCAAAATCTAAACTGTAACAGTTCAAAAACTCAATTTCCTTTTTCATAATATAGTAAAGAAGAAAGAGTCCCGGAAGCAGCAACTTAATTCGTATCTAATTTCAGCAAAATAATTGCAGACTGCCTCCATCCTGAATGAGCAGGGAGGCCTGGCTCCCAGTAGTTGCTTATTTTAGTAGCACTCCCTCAGGATGAGTGCGGCTATTTTCGGTTGCGTGTGGGAAAGCCAAGAGCGCTGCCAAGTTGTGGCAAGTCGACATGGAGTGAGCTGTCAACCCAGACGCTTAGCTCCACTCAGACCCGTTTCTCATCCGCAGTTGGAGTGTGACCTTTTTCTTTATTCAATGTGGGGTCCCGATCACTTCCTTTCTCTGCTGCTCTACCTTCCCACCGATCTCTACCCCCACAGGCAGCTTCGACTGGATCCATCCTCTAATAACAGTGCGTGTGCCAAGGGGGTTGTATAAAATCCTCAGGAAGAGCTGTGGAGTGATGCACATTGTTCCTCCAGGCTCCTAGGGACCGGAGTGTACCCATCAACAAACAAATGAACACGGAAATTATGCGTCTCTCCCCATAACTTATACAGAGCGGTGATGCTGAGATGGGACCTTAAATAGCTCTTAGCACATGCGGTGGCCCTGAAAGCCACCACTGCCTGGTGCTTGCATGTGTGTGACTCCCCCTGGGGTGGGCTGGATGGACCCCGGGCCTGGCTTTCAGCAAACAGAATACAGCAAAAGTGACTTCTGTGATTAGATTACAAAAGTCTCCCCCTTCCCCTCCCTTTCTCCCTTTCAGTCTACTGCCACCTTGTGAGCTACCCTTTGGAGAGGGCCACGTGGCAGGGAACCGATGTGTCCGGCTAAGAGCCACGTGGTGGACCTGAAAAGTGGTCCTCTCTCAGCCCCACCCCGAGCTGACTTGCCCTGGTAGACACCTTGCTTACAGCCCATGAGACCCTGAGCCCAAGGATCATTAAGCTACATCTGGATTCTTGACCCACAGAAGCTATGAGATAATACATGTTTGTTGTTTTAAGTTCAGATTTGGGGTAATATGTTATGTAGCAATGGAAAACTAATATCAAATAGTCTGCAAAGCAGGTAATTAAGAGCCTCCAGTGACCCCACCAGAACCTATCTTTGGTCTCATCTCTTGCTACGGCTCTACTATCGCCCCCAGGGCCATGTTTTGGCCATACCTTATTCTTAGGATTTATCAGCCTTTTCTTTAAAAAATTCCTGCTTGCCACTTGACACCTGGCTAAGATGTGCCCTCTGGCAAACCTTTCTCACTCAGCCAGGCAGAGCTCCTGTCCCCTGCCTGGGGTCAGCACAACACCTTGCCTCCACCTGTGGCGTCTTTATCGGTAAGTGTCTTAATCCATTTCGTGTTACCATAACAAAATCCCTGAGGCTGGGAACTTCATAAAGAAAAGAGGACTATTTAGCTCACAGTGCTGGTAGTTTAAACGCATGGCACCAGCCCCTGCTTTGCTCTGGTGAGAGCCTCGTGAGGGATGGTGTGGCAGTAGCAAGAACATGTGCGGAAGAGGAAGTCACACAGTGAGACCACGAGCAGGAGGCCAGGGAGGGGCCAGGATTGTTCTTTCTTTAACAAGCCACGCTCATGGGAACTAATCCAACACCACCAGACCCGACCCCCTCCTGAGAGACAGCATTAGTCCACAATGAGGGCAGAGCCTCCCTGGCCTGACTACCTCCCACTGGGCCCCACTGAGTTCCCTCCATCTGGACAGACGACACCAAGCCTGCACCTGGCCTCTTATGCTCAGCCACACCCCTGGTAGGCTGCTACCCAGACAGCAGGAGACATCAGCAGCCAGGCCCTGGTGCCTGGCGTAACACTGTGCTGGACCCCTGTGCCAGAAGGCGTCAGTGTCTGCTTTGCAGAAATGAGGGGCCCTAGGCAGAAGAGGGTGTCTTGTGGCTAGTTCCATCTCATACTGCACCCTCAGGCGCTCCATAGAAGGCTGCTTCTGTTAAGTGGACAGTTCAGTTATTTGGAGCACTTAATCAGCAGATCGAGTGCTGAGACAGCCTGCAGCGCTGGGATGCAGACTTATCTGATCTGATCCATCAGTTAAGGTCACGGGAACTCGAGAGTTGACAGTTCTGCAATCTGAGTTATTTCAACCCATAACCTTGGAGTTCAACTATCCTAGGTAGCAGGGACATTTCTTCCCTTCATTTCTAGAGAAAGCTAGAAATGAATCACGCAGGCATCCCCTGGTAAAGTCAAGTGAACATCGTAGGCACAGCCCTGGTAGAGAGAAGCTGGGTTAGTATCTCAGATGGTGGCCTAGTCCAGGGAGAAAGGGATCAGGCAGGGCTGCTGCTGCAGGTCTCGGGTGTGGCAGATATCGTGAGCCTATTGCCTCCACCACCTGACAGCTGGCAGGACCTTCCCTGTTCCCCCCACTGCTCCTCTCCCCGTCCAACCACACTGGAATAAACAGCGTCTTAAAGGGTTTAATGGCCTTCACTTAGGACTGCTTCCAGGCTATCCTCTGCAGAGCGGCCACAGCAATCTGAGATGTACATTGTATCTCATCGCCAGTCCACTTCCACACCTCAATGGCTTCTGTGGGTCGCCTGTCCTGTGTCTGGCCTGGTTGATAACCTCACCCTCCTTGCTGTCTGCCCTCTGCTCACCCTGAACATCTTCTGAGGCCTTGAAAATGCAGGCTCTGTCCTGCTCCAGGAAGGCACAGAACCTGCTAGCCCTACTTAATCAATCCTACTGTTACTTTAGATTTCATTTCACTCATCTTTTTTTTTTTTTACTTTTTTTACTTTTGGCACTGGAGATTGACCCCAGGGGCATTCTATTTCTGAGCTACACCCCCAGTGCTTTTTATTTGGAAACAGGTTCTTGCTAAGTTGCTGAGGCTGGCCTCCAACCTGCTATCCTCCTGTCTCAGCATCCCAAGTACTGGGATTACAGGTATGCGCCTCCATGCCTGGATTTACTCACCATTTCCTCAGAGACTTCCCCAACTACCCTTACTAAACCAGACCCCCTCATTAGGGGTGCAGGGCCCACACATTGCAATGCTCTGTTAGTGTGTGCAAGGATTTGCCCAAGGTCATCATCTTCTCTGTTTTGTTAAGTTCCATGAGGGTAGGGTCCAGGTCTGTCTTTGCTGACCTTGTATTCTTGGGTACCGAGTGTGACCTGGTAAACAGCAGGCATCCAATTAGTCACTGAATAAATGAATTATGGGTGCTATTCAGGGTACACAGAGGGGAAACTGAGAAATGCAGGAAGGAGGAGGATTCGATGAAAGCCAAAGCTGAGACACAGGAAGAACACTGAAAGCATGCCGTCCTGAAATAATGGTTGGCGTTTCTTTAAACTAATGACAAAACATGAAGAGCAAACAATACTTAGTTACATGTAACCAGTTGTCCTGGGTTTTAGCACTGTAGGAAAGCAGAGGGGTTGGGTCTTTGGCTCTGCCTCCCTCCTCGACCATCCCGTCTGGCCTCCCTTGGAGACTCCTGCCCGCTCTCCTCTGGGAAGGTGAGGGAGGGCTGGGTGGGAACCGGTCCCCTCGGGCCCCCTTTCTCAGGGGCACTGCAGGTTTCATTGCTGCTCCCACCCCCACTCCCCCTTCTCTGCAGAGGGCGCGCGGTGACGGCCATTGCTGGTGCTGCTGGCACTGCTGCCCCAAATGGAGGGGACTTATCTGCCTCCAGGCATCAAAGACACCTCAGTCAGCCTCTGATGGAGCAGTAACCAACGTGTCTCTCCTCTCAGGTGATGCTCAGCCTTCTTGTCCTCTCTCTCGGAAGTTTTGTAGCAGGCAAACAATTTTTCCTTATTTGCTCAAAAACCTTCAATCTAGGGACACAGGGCCTGCCAGTTGGTTTCACTTACAAGTCCTGTTTCTCCCGGGGACTGGTGGCACAACAGGGCGAGAGGTGCTGACCATTCGTCCAACAAACAATTGCTGCATTGGCGAGAGATGAGCAGTGCACCCGCATCCCCAGGGAGCTCGCCATCCTCTGGGGCTCTGCACAGGTGAGTTCACCTCTGGATTAGGTACCAACTGCCAGGCCTGGACTGGAAGTCCCCCCTCTCTGCACTAATCTATGCCAAGAGCCCGGAGCTTAGAAGAACATTGACCTGCTTTTCTTCCAGCTTTTCCTCCACCGATGACAACATCATTACCCTCAGCTTTTAAAGTACAAGCCTGCCCCTGGGCCACAGAGCCAGAGAGGGCTTCTGAGTCACTGGAGATAATCACCCTTCTTTCCCTGGTCTTTCATATCTGTGAATCAGCAATGTGGAAAACGGGGCTTTGGAAAAATTAAGGGAGGCTCGAGGCCAGCAAGCAGAGCATTGGCAAGAGCCAAGCACTGCCTCCGTGGGGAAATCTTGCTGCTCCCCTGCTAAGGAGTCCGTGGTGAGGTCACCTCCTCTAGCCGTGTCAAGGCTGATACGCTCAGAACACCGTGACTTGGGTAGGGATGAAAATACCCCGTGACATCAGCAGCTCCTGGCACAGCTGGGGCATTCTAGAGGTGTGTGAGTCGGGACGGCCTGTGCTGGCCTCATTTATTTACCTGAGTCATTCGAACAAAGCGGTTGCTGGCTCAGCCTGTGGCCAGAACTGGCAGCAAACCCGTGCCTCTTACCCCACAGCCCTTGCTTCTGCAGCCAGCGCAGATACCTCTTCAGGTGCAGGGACCATGTCCCACAGCTATCAAGGATGAACTGTCCCTTCTCTGGACTACAGGCTCCTCCAGGAAGGAGCCAGGGCCCAGCACAGGGCCTGGCCTCTGGCAGGTTTCTGACAAACAAATGACGAGCTGTAGAGATGTGGGAAGCACAGGAACAATGTGGTGGCAGCAGGTTCAACAGCACAGCACTAATCTATGAGTTTGCAGGACTCAAAGGAGTGACCTGTACTTCCTTGGAAAGGTGCGTCTTGAAGTGCCCGGAGTTGGGAATCAGGGCAGTCTCGAAATAACCCTGAGAAGGAGGTGTTCATCCAGAAGGTCCGAGGAGAGCCCTGACTCTCCAGAAAGAGCAGAGGTGCACCTGGGAGAAGGCTGGAGGAGGCCAAGCGTCCTTGCACCCCTGGACTCATGGGTGCGCTCCCGCTCTTTCTCAGCCGTCCACCAGGGGGCAGGCTGAGGCAGGAGGAGGCGCAGCTCGCGTCCCACATGCTGGCCATGGGGATTGCTGGGGGAGGCCTGGCCTCTGCTCCTGCCTGCCACAGCTTCTGTGATTATATATGGTTTGACCTGTGACATCAGACACCACCTGACCTTGGTAACCAGAATATACAGCTCGGTGCGAATGTTAACAAACAGGGAGAAAAAATGACTCCTGGCGTTCTTATTTGATTTAACCACAGGTGGCTCTGCTATCCACACCTCCTGCATCCTTATTATCCTGAGCAATCAAGATGTGCTGGAATTCAGTGATTTTGCAAAATGAAAAGATTGGGAAAACGTGCCTTGATCTCCTTGCTCACGCAGCCTTGAAAATAGCAACATATTTCCTCCTGTGTAAGTTACTGTTCCCTCTTGCTATCCTGTTCACATTCCTCTTGTGTAGCAACACAGAAGTTCAAGGGAAAGTCATTTTCTTCATAATTCCCAAGTCATTTCCTCCCAAGAAGCTCCAGGTGATGGGATTCCTTAATTGACTTTTTTTTAATCCTCAAGGATTGGAAAAAAACAGCAGAGTTGTCTTCATATACAAATTATCCTCCCATGTAAATTATTGAGCCCATAGACATGGACCTAAAATAAACTAGACTAAACCCAAATGAATAAAGGTTTTGCCAGGCCAGATCATAGACATGAAGATTGTGTAGATGTGAGTTGCTTCACACAAAATCAGAGGTTTGAAGGTTATAGTTCTCTTGCCTGCCAAGAATGTTCAATTAGAAGCTTATCAGTGCTTGATAATATTAATAGAAATTCTTTGCCTTATGGCAGTTATAGAGAGCCTTTAATGAGTTGTATCTTTAATTGGAATGAGAACAAACTGTCCATATTACATGAGTCAACAGGGAGTGGTAAGACTCCTGAAAGATGGCTTTCTAGTGGAATCAGAATTCTTATCCAAACCTCTTCAGTCTGTAGATCTTTTGATTCCATTGAATTGTTTTGCCTGGTTTTGTTCCAATAGTATTCATGGCTGAGAAGTATCTTTCAAAGATATAGCATGATATCAAGTTACTTCAATGGTTTGCAAGATGCTCTTAAGAATTACCTAAAAATAAGCAGTTTTTATGATGCTGTAGATTAGTACATCTAAAATTGTTTGATTTTTTCAGTTAAAGACATAAACAGCCTTGGGTATATTTGGACACAGATGTTGCAGAAGTTTCCAGAATCCTTTGTCTACAGGTATTCCACAAATGTGACAAACGGTGCTGAGCTGGCGTCCATCTGATTGGGTATTCAGTCTTACAAAGAAAGTGATTACTGGGTCAGAGACTAGGAGTCAGTCTTCCTTCCTCTAAATTCCCTCTCACATATCAACATGGCTTGACCTTGATTTTTTAGATGCAAGTAAAGGACGTTGGTGTAATTTGAATAAACAAGTTTTTCCAATACCCGGAGGAGTCTGAAATCAGAGACTACAGGCTTGACGGAGGAAAGCCTGCAGGGGCGACTGATTCTCAAGTGGTCACGGAGGGTCTGGAAACAGTGTCTTCCTTTCTCATGGAGCTAAATGTTTCGTTGTCTTCTAGGGAACATTGGTCAGCCAGGTCCCTGGGGAAAGGCCCACACGCTGGCTTCCCCCCTCCCTCCCTGCCCCTGCACGCACTGACATTTTTACCTCCGGGGCCCCGGGGGCCCCTGTGGTTGGCTGCCGTGACCTCCAGCCCTCCTCGCCTTTTGCCCAGGGCAGGGGCCTGGCTTCTGCCCCTGATGAAGTACTTTCAGTCGGCTCTTGGGCTTCTTCACGGTTGATTAAACTGTCTGTGTTTATCCAGGACCCTTCTCCTCTTTCTGTGTTGGCTGCTGACCTTTCTGTCGCTGCTTTGTCAGAGGAGTGAGCTCACATGGCAGTCGGTCTGACCGCTTGTTAGCAGCCCCAGTAAAGACTTTTGCCCTGGAAAACATGGAGGCCACTGAAATAATAGTGCATCTTCAAAGCGTATAGTTTTTCGCCTGGGTAGCTGTCGGAGTTGCTGTTTCTGGGTGAGAGCAGAGGCACACGGAGGGAAACCATTAGATAACCCGGGGGTTGTAGTCACTGGCGTCTCTCGAGACAGGTGTTGATCATCATGCCAGTAAGGTCCACCAGGCTTCACACAGTGTGTGGTTCTTAATCAGAGTAGACATGGAGGCACACGCCTGTAAACCCAGATCCTTTGGAGGCTGAGGCAGGAGGATCAAAAGTCTGAGGCCAGCCTGGGCAACTTAGCAAGACCCCGACTCAAAATAAAAAATAAAAATGGCTGTGAATGTGGGATGTAGGTCAGTGACAGAGCACTCCTGGGTTCAATCTCCAGTAACCCCCCACACACACACACAAGATGAAAAGAAAAAAAAGTAGATATGGTTTTATTGCTTGGAAATGGGAAGGGAGAGATAAGGAAGTGCAGAGAGTTTTGTTGAGAGCACAAAGACAGGTGGGAACAAAAGCCTTCAGCCAGGGCCCTCCTTTTAGAGATTCTTGCCTCCCTGCTGCGACCCTGCTCTGGGCTCAGGCAAGCTCCCCTTCCCAGCAACACCGCGGTTCCAGGCCCAGCTCTCGCTGGCTCCACAGGCTTGCAGAACCTCCCCAAATAGTACTTTTGTATCTTCCTTCCTGGTGTATGCATCTCCTCCCATGGCCTGATCCAGGGCCTGGAGCCTGGGTTGTACAGTGCGTCCATCTCTCAAGCTTGGAGTATGAGACTGTATTTTAATGTCAGTGAACAGATGGAGGTGCATCCTCTCCCAACCCCCCCTTTTTTTTGGCAGTACCAGGGATTGAACCCAGGGGCACTCTACCTCTAAGCTACACCCCCAGCCCTATTTTTTATTTTTAATTTTGAAACAGGGTCTCACTAAGTTGCGGAGGGCCTCACTAAGTAGCTGAGGCTGGCCACGAACCCGGATCCTCTGGTCTCAGCCTCCCAAGTACTAGGATTACAAGCGTGCGCCACCTCGCCTGGATCCGACCCCTCCCCCTTTTATGGTACTGGGGATTAAACCCAGGGGTATCTACTCTGAGCTACACCCCCATCCCTTTTTATTTATTTTGAAACAGGGTCTCACTAAGTTGCTGAGGCTGGCCTCGAACCTGTGATCCTCTTGTCTCAGCCTCCCAAGTACTGGGTTTCCAGGTGTACACTGTTGTACCCAGCTTCCCAGCCCTTCTCTACATTCCTTCAGTGCTATGTATTTCCTGTGGTCACCTCCCCCATGATTTCTCAGTGCTCAGCTCCCAGACTGTACAATTGTTTTGGCCTTATATTTTTAGTTTACTTATGTGTCCATTGCCGTGTGTGTGTGTGTGTGTGTGTGTGTGTGTGTGTGTGTGTGTCTGGGGATCTCACCCAGAGCCTTTGCATGCCAGGCAAGTGCTCCACCACTGAGTCACAGCCCAGCCCTGTGCCATACCTGTTCCTCCCGCTGGTCATCGCTGCCCATCCCAGATGGTAAGCTCTTAGGGACTGAGTTCCATGTACCTCCCGTTGTTTGTCACCAGACTTGACACAGGGGCTGGGGGTGGGGGGCCACTCAGTGACCTCAGAAGATGATGCTCATTATTAGAGAAGGAGATTGCTGGGCGACCAGTCAGTGTGTGAGCGCTGTCACTGTTCCTCCTGTGTTATGAGACCCCACATGTGCCTCATTGAGTTCAGCTGCAAGGAGTTGGTGAGAGACCAGAGCACTTGCTCTCTGAGGCAGGGGTTCTGGGCAGCCTTGCTTTGACCCGGAGGTCCAACAGACCTGCCGTGGGGGCCACCATGCACATGGCAGGGTGCTCACACTCTCCCTCGTCTCTGTCCTCAATGCCAGTAGCCGCCCCTGTTGGGACCAGGGCCTTCTTCTCTTGGGATTAGAATGTAACCAGTATGGTGTCTGCCCCAGCTGGTTTGGGAGGGGAGTCTCTCAAAACGCATTTAAAGGCTACAGGATTTCACACTTAGCTCTTTGTTCTGCTTAGGGGCTATTTTTTTTTGGGGGGGTTGTTTTGGTTTTGTGTTTTTTTAACTGGGCCGGGCCCTTTTCTCTGTGACTTGGTCTCATCTCGTCTTAGGGATCCCACTGGCTTTCTGAAAACTCTGAGGGGCATGAGCTGAACTGCTCAGAGAGGTGACAGCAGGGGCACCTGTGGTCCGCGGGCCCAGACACTGCATGTAAGGAGCACTGCGTTGGAACTCTACTCCTCCACTCTCTTGATCCGGGAACTAGATTCTTTTCTCTTCCCTGGGACTTAATAAGGCATTGGGAGCAACAATTCACCCAAACTGAACTCACCAGACGCCAGCTGCAAACCAGACTTACAGCCCTGCCTTCCTCCCAGAGCGCGTCCAGGCTCTGGGCAAGCAGGGTAAAATGTGGCCCAGAGTGCATGCGGGGCCCCAGGCCCTCTCTATCTGTCTCAGCTGCCAAGTGATTGACCCTGTGGCCTGGGGTGGGGCCTGGAGCCCGGCTCTGAGAGCCCAAGATGTGCACAGTCTCCAGAAATCATTTATAGTTCTGCTTCCCCGAAAGGCCGGTGTCCCGAGGCAAGGTGCCAGTTGTCCCTGGTGGACGCCTCCCATCCGCAGGGTGGGGATGCACAGGACTGCCCTAGCTGTGGCAGAGGTGGAATCAGGACAGGGCGCAGTGTGATCTCATGGAACAGTCTCTCCAGGCTGTGGAAAAGCCTGATGAAATCGCCCTGCTTCTGAGAAGAGCTCATCTCCCCAGAGATGGGGACAAGTCACTTCTGCCCCAGAGCCACTCTGGCTGAGGGAGGCTGGGCCTCCCTGGCAGCTCTGGGTCTTGGATTCCCCCCACCTTCCCTCCATGGTGGAACACCCTCCTCGGTCCTCACATGCGGTACTCAAGGGTCTGGCCACCGAGTCTGCTAACACCGTGCCTCGCAGGAGTGACTTCCCAGGTCAGCACTTGCTCAGCGCGGCTCCACACCACGTGACCCGGGCTTTTCCCACGGGGAGCTGCAGTCTTCTAGCTGCTCCCCAGCCATGGCCACTGCAGGGGTTTCCCCGTGGGTCCCTTTGTCCTGGACTGTAGCTGAAGCTGATGTTTCTGCACAGTGGACAGGAATGCCTTTGGGAAGTTCGTATTTCTCCTAATAGAGCAGCCTGCTGTGGGTTCTGTTCTCAACTGATGGACAGGAAGCCACCTTCGTGGTCTCAGCTGGCCCGGCTCTGCGGGGCTGGGAACAGATGTGCAGGATGAGGAAAGGCACCAGCTCGTCCTGTTTCTGTGTCATGCACCAAGTGCAGCAGTAAGCTGAGAGTCCGTGCTGAGAGTCCCTTTTCGCCACTTGAGTCATTCTCGTTCCTGTGGTTGGGCCTTTGTCAGACAGTCCTTTGTCGCTTTTGAAATGTTATTTCTTGGGAAATAAAAGAACAGTACGACATGGTTAGTGCTGCTGGTAAGTTCTATTACTTCAGGCACATTTACTGTAATAGAAAAATATGAATCTGATCACTGTGTTAGGAAGCCTATTACCATCACGACCATCCTCTTTGTCCCCAAACACCACGGCACCTGCACTTCAAAAGCATGTTCTTCAGAAGCCATTGTGTTGGGGAAACAGGGTGAACTGTGCTTGTCTGATGCCGATTTTCTTTAAAAAGGAAAGAGGAGAAAAACAACAATAAAAAAAAGCTGCCCTGTTCCCCAGCGCTCTGCAAGTGTCCTTCCTGGTCTGTTCGGTTGCTGGCCAAGTTCAGAGATGCTCAGGGTTTTCTTTGTATTTGATCTGCTTGGCTTTCTGTTCCGCCCCAAGTCAAGATCTCTGCATGCATTTGAGTTAAATGTGTTCCTACAGGTGCCTCTGACTCATGGGCTTTCATTCTTTCTGGGGACGTCCCCTAGGGACATGAGAAGGTGGTAAGCGGGGACCTGCCGCAGGGCCTGGGAATCGGCATGAAGCAGCTTTCTTCATGGCTAACTTACAGACTTTCGGGAAATGTTTTATGTTAAATAGTGATGTGAGATAATGCTCAATGCTTCAGATACATTTTAAACTTGTAGCAGGTGCCATAAGCGATCTCTTCAGACTCCTGAAGTGGGGGTATTACAGGTGGAACCGTGTCCCTACAAAATGTGTCGATACCCTAATTCCCAGTGTTTCAGAAGATGAACTTACTGGGAAACAGGGTCATTGCAGAAGTCATTAGTTAAGTTTAGACAGGTCATGTGGAGTCAGATCGGCTCCTAATCCGATATGGCTGGTGTCTTTATACCCCCATCTATATAAGGGGACTTGGGAAACAGACGCGTACACAGGAGAGCGTCAGTGAGGACAGTCAGAGATGGGGGAGGGATCCGGGAATGCCAACAAGTCCACAACCCACCCTGGGTCAGGGGAGGCCCTGGAGCTCCTCCCACAGGCCTAGGAAGGAACACCCTACAGACCCCTAGATAAGGGCTTCTGCTGTCAGAACTCCCACATGCAGCTGCTGCTGTAAGCCTCCCCTCCCCCCGCCATGAGGACAGCTGGTTTCGGCAGTCCTAGCAGCTACCACAAGCGCCCGTGACTTCCTCTTGCCAGGCCGTTTCATTGACAGAGGTGGAGAAGCACTGAACTCCATCACAGAAACAGCTTTGAGACCCAGTTTGGATTCTGGCCAGGCTCCCACAAGTCATGTGTCCTTGGGTGTGGATCCGAAAGTCTCACTGTGACGATGTAGGAGAGAGGGCGTGGGTAATCGCGCCGAGAACGGGGCCTTGGGACCCGCTGTGTTCTCGGAGGATGGTGTTCTTATTTCCCTTTCCCTTCTCAGCATTCTGCCTAAGAGGTGAGGAGCTGAGGGTGGGGAGAGGTCAAACAGTTGTCCTCAGTCGCGCCATGAGTGGGGCCAGCCGGCATGAATCCAGGCCACCTGACCCAACGCCTGCCCCGGGCAGGGTGCGTCTGTCCTGCCCCCATGATGCCTCACGCTGTCTCCCCAGAGGCTGTAGAGGAGGAGAAGCAGGTGCGCCTCAGGCCCTGGATGCTCTTTATACCATCTGGTGAGAAGTACTGTCACTGACAGGTCCTTGCACTATCCAGGAAGCCCTTTGAACAAAAGAAATGTCCCTATTGTATTCTTACATATTCCTGATACGTATTTGTTAGCATGAGGTAATTACTGCTTCGTGAAAGGTTATGTTTTATTAAAAAGTGTTTTGCAATGTTCCTTATAGGAAAAAAGAGTTTGGACCAATCAGAGTCAGAGGGCTGGTGGAGATTGTAAAAACTGCAGAGGCCCATCCTGGAGGAATGCAAACTGGGCCCTTGGTCATGAGACACTGATAGACAGGAGTCGAGCAAAGAAGTTGGCGGTGAGCAACTCTAGATACACAGTGGCCTGAGTTCCACATTTCCAGAATGAAGCCATGGAGGAGGTTTGCAGGTTTAGGAATGTTATTGCAGAAACCAGGAGAGAGACCGTAGAGGAGTGGAAGGGGATGGGGGAAGGAAGGGGAGGCAAAGGGGAGGTACAAGGAAGGAAACAGACCAGATAGTGTTACGTGCAACCATGAGTGTATCACTGTGGATCTCACTATTATGTATAATTACAATGCGCCAATAAAAAATGTCAAAAAAGAATGTCGCCCATGATTCAGTATCAATAAAGATCAAGAGCTGGAGTCCAACCTACATGAACCTTGCCTAGCCCTTGGAAAGCCAGACACCTCGGGAAGGAGCTGCAGCTCCCTCCCCTAGAACAGCTCCAATGAGCCTCTCTATAAAATGCTGCAAGGGGCTCATGCTCCTCCCTGCTTCAGCTCACCCTTAGGGCCCTGAGCCCCAGAAACATCCTTTGAACCTTATCAGCCCCTGAAGAAAAAAAAACACATAAGGGCTAGTTTAAAAGGCATTTATGAGTTCTTTTCTATTTAATGAGTACAGCGGACTCAGAAAAAAATTCTATGACTTGGAGTGAAGTATGATCATTGATATGGCGGCATTGGCGTGGAAACTGAAACTGAGGTTTGTTGACTGACACGAGCAGCGGGGTCCAGAGGCCCTGGCTGGGTCTCAGCCTCGGTCACGTGTGGCCCTGTGACCTCAGGTTCATCCTGAGCTCCTCGCAGCCTCAGTTTCCTTACAGTAACAGTGCCCCCACCGCTGCTGTGTAAGCAATCGATGAGATACACCTGGGTCTGCAATCAGTATGTAAGTTGTCACAGGTATAGAAGGTGGTATCAAAACAATTGAACTCAGTCACTAAAGTACCTGAGCATTTGTAATTTTAAAAACTTTTTTCTAATTTTGAGAATTTTAATAGATTCTAATAAAAAAGTACATTTCATGGGGAAAAAAATCCCAGAATAATAAAAGACTGGGTCCTGTGGTTCTGTTCTATCCTGTTTGAATTTTTTTCTTTTCTTTTACTTTTCTTTCTTTTGTGTTTTCTTTTCCTTTTCTTTTGTGGTACTAGGGATTGAACCTGAGGTCATTCTACCTTTGAGCTACATCCCCAGCCCTGTTTTTTATTTTTATTTTGAAACAGTGTCTTACTTGGTTGATGAGACTCTCATTGCTTGCTGAGGTTGTCCTAGAACCTGTGATCCTCCTGTCCCATCCTCCCAAGTACCAGGATTATAGGTGTGTGCCACCACACCCAGCCTGAATTTTTATATCTAGAGGGGAAGCCTAATCTAAAAGTTACAAATCAGCCCACAGGAGTGTTATTTCACCTGCAGGATGTTAAACAAGTGTGTGTGTGTGTGTGTGTGTGTGTGTGTGTGTGTGTGTGTGTGTGTTTGTGTGTGTGACTGAAGATTGAGTCTCTGAGCTACACTCCCAGCCCTATTTTACTTTTTACTGAAACAGGGTCTCACTAAGTTGCTCAGGGCCTTGCTAAGTTGCTGAGGCTAGCTGCAAACCTGCGATCCTCCTGTCTTAGCCTTCCAAGTACTAGGATTACAGGTGTGCGCCACCATGCCTGGCTTTGTTTCTTTTTAAGTCAACATTAAATTGTCAACATTAAACAACTGCAAATGGTCCCTGACTTTTCTTTTCTTTTTTTGTACTGGGGATTAAATCCAGGGGCATTCTACCTCTGAGCTACACCCCTAAGGGTGTAAGTTGCTGAGGGTCTTACTAAATTGCTGTAGTTGGTCTTGAAGCTGCAATCCTCCTGTTCAGACTCCTAAGTACTGGGATTACAGGTGTGTGCCGCCTTACCCGCTGAGGCCTAGACTTTCAATAGCAACTTCCTTGAAATATCAGAGAGACAGCTAGGGCTTGAATCCAAGTGTGAGATGCCACGACACCTCCCTCTTGCTCCACAGTTGTTTTACCCTCGCCTAGGTCTACCCACCCATGTGCCGAATGCTATCCAGGTGAAGGGACTTCTTGGGAAATAAGAATTGTATCATCCTGAGGATTAAGTAGTTGATATGTAAGCACCTCACAGGAGTCCACACTCAGGACATGGTGGCTCTGAGCAGGGGTGTCCCAGACCACTCAAAGGTTCGGTGAATCCCCTGCAGCTCACATCCCAGGAGTGATGGTCCCACTGAGCATGACATTCCTTGGCCAGGGAGCCCCTTGCAGGGGCAGTCTGAGGAAAGAAGTACTCCTCAAGATCACTGTCTGGGAACATGCACACAGCTCAGGACAGGAGCCTACAGGAGACTTGGAGCCTTAGCTCCAACGCAGATGCTTCTCTTAGGCAAATCCTTCCTGGGTCTCTGAATGCCAGAAAGTTTGGGGAACTGTAATGGTCAGAATATCCCCTGTTTTAACAAGCCCCCACATGGCAGACTTGGTGCATGCCTGAGTCTGCTCCAATGAAGACATTAGGAGAAGACCCGGAGGGGTCCTGGGCTTCCTTGGGGTGGGAGGAGGAGGAGGCCTCTGGGCTCTGCTGTGGCCCTGAGTGGCAGTGTCGTCAGGATATCACCGCCGATCCCTAGAAGCCATGCCCAGGAGTGATCTCATTGCTTTCTTCTCCCTGCCAAAAATCCTACCCAAGCCTGTTCATAGGAAGCTGTCATTTCTGAGCAGAAGGGGACCATCCCTCGGTTGAGCATGATATGAGTAAGTGATTACTGGCAGCTGTAAAAAGATCTCATAAAGCACATGTGTTGTCGCGCGGAGGACCTGGCTTTTCCATAGTATCTTGAGTTCTTTTGCTGCAGGTAAAAGGCTGCCAGAGTCATTGAATGATGCCAGGGGCCAGGCAGGAAATGGGACAGCCAAGGGTTTGGGATCTCCGCATCTGTTTCCTTCCCCATCTCGTGACCTGACAAAAGCGACGCTGAGTCACTCACCAAGTGGCGCACACTGAGGAATATTCCCAGTTCACTTGCTACTGCAAACCAGGGTGGTCCGTCCCTGGGAGGAAAACCGGTCTTTTCCCGGAGTATGCTCTGCGCTGGAGCCAGGAAGATTATGCAGCAATGAGCCCCACACTGGGTGCTGATGGGAAAGGGTGCGTTTTGACAGGACACACGAGGCCATCCAGGTTCAAGCTGTAACTGAGGCAGAGATTTTAAGCCAGGGGGGAGGAAGGGAGGTTCCTGGGAGCCCAGATTCAGGGAGGCTTGAGCCGCAGAGCTTCATGGAGGTGACTGGCACTTAGGAGTTCCAGGGGACTATCTGCACCCCCCCCCATTCCTCACAAACTGTCTGTTCTGTGCAAAGCCTGAATTTCCTAAAATGGCTCCATCCTCCAAGGATTCTCTGAAGTGGTGCTCTCTCCACATGACCTCTGGCTTCTGACTTTTAACTGTTCTCCCCATCTGCTTCCAGGAGATCTTGCTGGCTTGGATTCCTCAACTGGCACAGGGATGAGGACACCTGTTGTTCTTTCTGCCTGTATCCCTTCCCCCCAAGAGTATCCCCTTAATCATTGGATAATCGAGTGGGCAGAACCACTTGGGCAAGAGTTGATCTCCCACCTCCAAATTTGGAGAACTATATATATATCCATTTAGCAAATGCATGAGATAAACAAACAAACAAACAAACAAACTCTGCCATTTAACATAGGCTTTGAGATGTGCAGAAATTTAATTGGCTCACGTGTGGACTGGCAGTGACAACGGCTTATCTGTAGATCAAACAAAACCGAACCTGAGCATTTCTTAGGCCTCTTCTGTCTCTAGAATCCCCCATTCCAAGATACTTCTGAGTATACCCGCTGAAAATGAGTTATTCTAAAAACAAATCGTGGCTCACACAAAATTACTAATAACTGAACCAGGAGCAGGATCTTATTCTATTCTGGCACCAGGGAGAAATTTCATAATTTAGTTTTAAGGTAAAAACCCTCACCCTCTTCTTCCCTAAATACTGAATAAAAACAACAAGATTCTCTACTGAATGTTAATGCTACCATACATAGTGAACAAAGTCTGAAATGGAAACAGGTAGTCCATTATTTCAAAAAAGGAAAAGTGAACCGGGCGTGGTGGCACACGCTTGTAATCCCAGTACTTGGGAGGCTGAGACTGGAGGATCCGGGTTCATGGCCAGCCTCAGCTACTTAGTGAGGCCCTCTGCAACTTAGTGAGACCCTGTTTCAAAATAAAAAATTAAAATAGGGCTGGGGATGTAGCTCAGAGGCAGAATGCCCCTGGGTTCAATCCCCAGTACCCCCCCCCCAAAAAAGGAAAAGTGACAGAAAGAAGATGGTTGTCCTCATTCTCCAGGGGAAAGCACCAGGTTTCCTCAGGCGAGCTGCCCAGGATGGCTCCTTAGCTCCTCTCCCGCCAGGCAGCATCCCAGCCTCTCTTCATGTTCTTCCCCGGCCTTCACAGTGTCCCCTTCCACTTTGCCTGCCTGTCGGAGGTTTCCTCCGTATTTTCCCATAGGTCAAATACCCTTTTGCAGACTTCCCGCAGTCCACCTGCCCTCCTGGTCAACCAGGGCTCACCTCTCCCTTGAGGTCCCCGCCTGTGTGTGCTGGGACGGCACTCCCCCGCCCCCCACCCCGGCTTTCAGTAGAGCACACACTTGTCTCCACCGCTGGACAAGGCACTGGAGGGCAGAGGTGCTGCCTGTCCGCGATGGATCGCAGTGTGCTGCAGTGTGGTGTGAGAGCAGGAGGTGGCTCTGGTGATGCACCGCGGGCTGGGCGCGGCTGGCCTGGGGGATTCCTGGTGGTGGGGCTGCACTGTGCCATGTGGGCTGTCCTCTCCTTTGTCCTCTCCCCAATAGATGCCAGCAGCTCCACCCCCCTTCCCCAAGACACTGGCAGTATCTCCAGACAGTGCTAATGTACCTGGGGGCAGGACCGCCGCAGCTGAGAACCTCTGATGGAGGTGATTTTGGAAGGAGGCTGAGAGGCAGGACCAGACACCTTTCCCAAAGGTGTTCCTACAGAGTCGCTTCCTGCTCCCATAATCCTCTCTGTTCTAATACAACAGCACAGGCAAGTACTTATCACCCCTGGCTAAATATTTCCCGATAGCTATCACAGTGCTTGTGATAGTCCAACACTTGTGATAGCTTGTGATAGCTAGCTTGTGATAGCTAGTCCAACGCTGGGATGTTGTTTTGCTTTGTTTTTGCTGTAGTGGTGATGGAACCCAGGGCCTTGCACATGCTAGGCCAACGCTCTACCTCTGAGCTACATCCCCAGACCTGACCCTGGGATTTTGAAAGGAGGTAGGGAAAGAGAGAACTGGTAAGATGCACAAGTATCTTTCTTTGGGAGCTGGTGGTCTTGGCGGCAGCACTCATAGGTACTCATAGGTCACACCAGGGGTCACACCTGGGGTCACACAGGGGTCACACCTGGGGTCACACCAGGAAGACCATGGGGCAAAAATCAACAACAACAAGAGCTAATAGGAAAAACAAGTAAGTACTTACTTAGGAGGCTGTGGGGCCCATCACTGCGGAGAATACACACACATGCAGCGGGGCTTGCTTGTAGCTTTTGCTATCTTTTTGTGTGCGTGTGTGTGGTACTGGGGATTGAACCCAAGTGCATTCTACCTCTGAGCTACACCCCTGGTCCTATTTTTTATCCTTTATTTTGAAACAGGATCTCACTAAGTTGGAAGGGCCTCACTAAGTAGCTGAGACTGGCCACGAACCCAGATCCTCCTGTCTCAGCCTCCCAAGTACTGGGATTACAAGTATGTGCTACCATGCCCGGCTGCTTTTGCTATCTTCTTAAAGAATGTAGTTACTATTTTTTCTTTGTTTATTGATGCATTATGGTTATTCATAAATAATGCAATCCATTATTACATATTTGTACATACACATACATAATTTGGTCAATTTCATTCCCCAGGACCTCCCTTTTTAAAGTGTTCTGGTGGTGTGAGGAAGCGATGTATAACTGTAAGCAGCGGTTAAGCTGTGGTCAACAGACGTTTGAGGAGAAAGGGGCCCAGAGAACACCTGCTGTGCGCCAGGGGCCGGGAGGGACACACAGAGGAGAGGGAAAGACAACTCGGCCTCCTGGAGCATATGGCAGATTTTGGATACAAGACCAAATCAGAGCAGAAGTTGAAAAGGAAAGCTAAATGTAGACAACACAGAATTTAAGTGCCCCATAAACTCAGAGGAGAGGAATGACCTCTGGCTGTGGGTAATTAGGGCTGCTGGGGCATGGGTGTAGGGATGGGGTGCAGGAGAGGCACAGAAGGGCCCCTGTGGAGGGGGGATGGCCGGTGCGGGGAGCGTGCCTGGTAAGTGGGAGGTGCTCTGGACTCAGAGACCCTCCTCCTGGGGACTGAGGGTCACTGGAGTAGGCGGCTGCGCTTAAGAGCCAGTTACCAGATGACAGTCCATCCCAGATGCCCCTTCAGGCGCATGTGACCTGCTCTGGGCCCCTCAGTGCTTGCCTGGCAGATGGAGTTGAGGGCTCCCTTGGAGAAGCCCAATGGGAGGGGGAGCCTGATGGGACAGATGTTCTTCTTGGGGAACGAATCCCCGAATTCCGGGTGACTCACACGTTGCAAGCAGGAGGCGCTTCCTGTCTAGACTCATTCTTGCTGCGATGCTCACCGGCAGCCTCTTCCCAGTCAGCAAAGAACCTCTGTTCGAGTCTCCTGGGACCATACCCAGCACTCAGCTGCCCCATAGCCAATCAGACAAAGAACTAGAAAATGGAAAGGAAATTGGAAGTAATCTGATATTTCAGGAAAAAAAAGTGAAGTGTTCATCACAGGAAAAGTTGGAACTTTGTTGATGTCTTTACACTCTCGTATGGCATGGCGGTGGTGTGGCCTCCGAACCCGTCCTGTCACACCCTGGCTCCATGACTGACAAACCAGCAAGTGTCCTTGAACAAGTGGCCACATCTCCATGTACCTCCGGGACCCTGTAAGGGCTTCCTCCAGAGGACTTGGGGTACTGCCTGCCTCTGCAGATGTGAAGGACCTGGCATTTTTTCTAGAATGTACTCTTAAAGACCAGTTGGCCCTGAAGGCTGGCTCAGGATCACTCTTCACCTTGCAGCCCAACACCCGCTTCCCCCCGGGGCGGGGGCAACTGACAACTGCAGTCCCTATGACTCTCGGAGGGCATCTTAAGAAGTCTGACCTGGGCCGGGGCGTGGTGGTGCACGACTGTAATCCCAATACTTGGGAGTCTAAGACAGGAGGATCGCAAGTTCTAGATCAGCCTCAGCAACTTAGTGAGACCCTGTTTCAAAATAAAAAACTATATAGCGCTGGGGTGTAGCTCAGAGGTAGAATACCCTTGAAATCAGTTCCCAATACCCACCCCAAAAAAGAAGTCTGACCTGCAGCCCCAAGATGATTCTCTAGTGAGGGATTTGGGGCTCTGGGCGCAGTGCTCCTGGCCTCTTTTAAAAAAGAGGAGGTCTTCGTTCCCTGACCTCATGAGCAACTCTTCCCTCTGATATGCTCCACCTGTGGAAGCCCTCCCTGAGCCTGTAACCTTTCATGCACCCTAAGTGCAATGAGGCTTTTGTTACTTTGCTTCTGTCCCTGAAACTTAGCGGTCCCCGTCTCTTCCTGTCATTTTCAGGAGATCTGAGGGGCAATTGAGCCTCTTCTTCCTGTTCCCAGGCACCAGTGCTGGGACTCTCTCCTCATCCAAGTGGATGAAAACCAGGCCATTGGTCCTACAAGTGCCCTCGTCCTCCTGAAGGAGTGACCCCAGCCAAACAGGAGGGAAGGACATGTTGGGAGATGTCATCCTAAGGGAGAGACCTCTTAGGGACAGCCAGCCTTCTGAAATTACCCTGTCCAGATGCATTTTCAGTATCCCCTCAGGCAACGCCAGGCGATTACATCCTTTGGCTTCCCCCTTCTGTGGGGAACTCCAGGTGGGGGTCGTCCAGCACAGCAGGATGAGCCCAAGGTCAGTTCTCCTTCTAGAACCTGCTTCCTGGCTGATCTTTTTTTTTTTCTCCCTTTGGGTACTGGGGGTTGAATCCAGAGGCACACTACCTCCGAGATACACCCCCAGCCCTTTTAAAATTATTTTACTTTATTTTGAGGTACTAGGGATTGAACCCAGGGGTATTCTACCTCTGAGCTACACCCCCAGCCCTATTTTTTTCTTTATTTTGAAACAGGGTCTCACTAATTTGCGAAGGGCCTCACTAAGTAGCTGAGGCTGGCTGTGAACCTGCGATCCTCCTGTCTCAGCTTCCCAAGTACTGGGATTACAAGCATGTGCCACCATGCCCAGCTTTATTTTACTTTGAAACAAGGTCTCACTAAATTGCTAAAGGTTACTCTACATTGCTGAGGCTGGCCTTGAACCTGTGATCCTCCTGTCTCAGCCTCCCAAGTACTGGGATTAAAGGTGTGCACCACCACACCTGGCTATGCTCTTGTTTTTTCAACTGGAAATTTAACTAGTTTAAAAACCTATCCTGAGAAAATTGTCAGAGGAAACATAATGATGTATAAATATATTTACTACAGTATTATTCTGTAATAGCAAAAACAAAAAAAAAATTACCCAGCAGCAGGAAAATGCTTAAACAATGGTCTGTTCACAGAATGATATGTGATACCTCAATTCAGAATCATGTCTTTGTAGAGTAATGCTGTGGGGGAAATTCTCACAATATCCCACGTACCAAGACGGAAACAAACTGACCAGGACACAAAACAGTCTGTACTGATAATCGTGACTTATTTTTTCAAACCGGGAAGGTCTGGACCAACACACCAGCAGTGATTAACTGTCCACGGTGTGCTCCTTGGTGGTTTTGCAGGCTGCACACTTTGAAGGTAGGAGCTATATCTCGCGTAAAAGCATAGCTCGAATTCCTTGCTCAAATCCAGGCACATAGTTTGTGTGTTAAATGATGAATGAGTTTCTTTATACTTTTCCAGAATTGCATATTCTTTTAACTAATGAAAGTGCATTTCCTATAAAATCAGAAAAAAACATTTAGGCAATAGGTTTCAATGCATGTTTACTGAGATCCCATTCATGCTTTGAGATCCTTATGTCAGGAAATATTTGACTATTCTTTCCATAGAAAGGTAAGGCCTGTACTCCCTCCTCCTTTGAAATGGGACTCTTCAACTAATTAGTGTCTTGGAAATGATGTTATGTGACTTCAGAGCTAGGCCTTTGCTAGGAACACTTGCTATTGAAGGTCTGAACCCCCAAGAGGCTGCCCATTCCAGGCTGCAGGACCAGAGGGAGGGGCCGGGTGCAGGCACCTAGTCAGAAGGTGGCGGCAATTCCAGCCCTGGTCACTTGAGTCACTTCCAGCTAGGGTGTCAGCATGGGGCAGAGATGAGCTGCCCACACTCATCCTACCCAAATACCCAACACACAAATCCTTGGGTATTACAAAATAGTGGTAGCTTTATGCTACTAAGTTTGGGGCCATTTTCTAGACAGCAATAGATACCAAAACAGTCTTTCCCAAACGTCTCCCTCTTTGCAAAACCTGCACTAATCCTTCCTGCTGTTCCCACGATCCTAAGCCCCAAACTCAGATTAGTCACTCTTGCCTCCAAAAGTTCCTCTTTTTGCTTAGAGTACTGGCTCATCATGCGTCACTCCACGAGACGATGCGTTCCTTATGGGAAGCAACTCGGAGTCATTCTGTGTTCTCAAAGCTCAAGCACAATGTCCCATACACCAAACCTAACCAATGGTTCCTTACACCTTTTGCACAAGAAGGGTGGAAATGGACAGAGAAGCCAGCTCTGGAGTGCATACCAAACTGTCCCCAAGATTCTGGGTGCAACTGGGCATCACAAAGGGGTGATGCCCAGTTACCTCGATACCAGGGACCTCGATGTACCCCAGATACATCGGTACCTCAAAGTATCCCAAGGTCTTCATTGCCAAAGTGGCCATAACAAAATACCACAGATGGGGCAGCTTAAACTACAGAAATTTATTTCTCAAAGCTCTGGAGGGTGGAAGTTGGAGATCAAGGTGTCAGCAGGCTGGTTTCTCCTGCGGCCTCTCCTAGGCTCACAGCTGGCCGTGCTGAGTCCTCACAGGGCCTTTTCTCCATGTGTGCGCATGTCTGGTGTTTTCTTCCTCTTCTTACAAGGACACCAGTCTAATTGGTTGAGAGTCCTACCCTTTGACCTCATTTAATTTGACTTTAAAGGCTTTACCTCTAAATATAGTCATATTGAAGGTTAGGGCTCCAACATATGAATTTTGGGGGGACACTATTCAGTCTATAACATCAAAGGACATGGTGGATTTTTAGTTATGGTTCATACTCTGTGGTTATAGATGTTAGTGAAAAGAAATGAACACAGCAATCCAAATTCATAAGTTATGGGCTCATGCTGTTCTTGCTCTCGGATCCCTGGGTGACAGAATTCTGCGATCATTTGCCCCTCTCTACAGCCAATGGCAAGCTTTCACTGCACGCAGGCTTTGCTTGTTCAACTTTTGGTGCCTAACGTAACTTCCACTGCACAGCCCGTGTCGCTGTCAGTCTTCACAGTGCTGACTGCGAACCATGCACGTGTTACTTGTGCATGGAGGAGGCCCTTCTCCAGTCACACCCCACCATTCCTGAGGCTGGAGAAAGAATAACCTTGGGGGGCCTGGGAAGGAAGCGGCACAGCCATTGGAGGATGACATAAGGACCTGTAGAAATGCTAGGTGCTGGGGCCATCAAGACCACTCTCCAGAATTTCCCTTCTCAAATTAATTCCTAGTTATTTCCTTTTTGTCAGATTGTTCTTTATTGTTTTCTGTAATTTTTAAAAACATGGGAGGAGGAGAAGGAAGGGAGAGGGAGACGGAGAGAATGATCTTCTAATTATTTGGGACTATTTCATGCCTGTGTCTATGAGCGGCGGTTGCTGAGTGAGGCATGGGGTGAATATTCAAGGTCACACTTCTGCCCTTTGCAACTCAATTAAAGAGCACCTACACTGTCATTTTTGCCCTTTGTTTTCCCCTAGTCTTTGTCACACTATCTCACTGTCAAACCAGTCCTCTCCCCGCCATCCCCCTTTCTTTCACCACTTAGGGAATAAGAAGCATTTCCTGCTCTGATTCATGTTGTCAATAATGCATGCTTTACGTGAATCAATTGGCTCTCATTTCCGCAGAATGTAGCATGTTTACACAATTACTACCCTGCCTGTATGGAGTGTTCCAGTATTAAAAGTGCTTTATGTGAAAATGATTTCTGAAATACATTTTCTCTGCTGGTTGCAACTGGTAAAAATTTTATTTGAATCTGTATGAGGGCTTTATCCATGCTCAACACTGGAAAGCCCTCAAGATTTTTATCTTCCTTGAATTGTCTAAAGATAGGGAGAGATTCAATTTGCTAAGGGTCCTTGTTTTTGACACAAAGACAAATATCCTCTCCCATACTATCCTTCACAAAGCGGTGATTCATTTTAAAAGAAACCTCTCAGGATTGTGGGTTCTCCAGATAAAGAGAATGAACCCAAGTCTTGCTTTCTTCATTAATTTTAGTATGTTCTTTCTCTGCTGCTTCACTTCAGAAAAGAGGTATAATTACTATCTTTATGAGTCAGATTCATAGCCCAGCACCTGCTAGAAAATTAACACATATTTTCCCCACGACGCATCACAGAGCGAGGCTCATTGTTTTCATGTGGTTGCTGGTTTCACTCATTTGCCAAAATGAGGCTTTAAAAGCCAGAGTGATAATGAAAAACAATGACTTGAGACATTTCCAAATGTCAATACATACAGATAGTGACGGGAACCAGATAAACTCCGATCTTCATTCCTTTCAAATTGCTCATAGATTCATAAAGGTGAGCCTGGCGAGGCTGTCTCTCCTGGCATGACAAGTAGGGAGTTCCAGGTTGCTTTCTTAAGGGATCCCCAGGTAATCACTCAGGTATTAGGTGTGGACATCAGTCAGTGCTGACCACGGAAGAAATTCAATACGTTTGACTATATTGACACGAAGCTTAAAGAATAATTATAAGAAAAACTCATGTCATGACATAATACTTGTCCAGCTCAAGAGGGGGCAGAGTGCGATAAGAAAAATCTTTATACAATCAATTTCTTGCCTAACTACCATATGAAGAGACAGAAATCAAAATACTACTGTTTTGAAGATGGCAGCCATAGTTTCTGACCCCGATGCCAAACAAAAGACACGTTAGAGCATTTTGCTCTCTCTGTGGACTGTGCCAGTTTTGCTGTGACTTCAAAGGATGCTTCTGTGCAAGACTAACTTGAATGGGAAACATGTGCTGCGCAGTCTCAGGCTGGGAGGCAGCTGAGAGATCTCCACCACACACCAGCCAACCCACAGGCACCCACAGGGTGAGGGAAGGAGAGAACAGAGTGCTCGGCTAACATGTGCCCTCAGCTGAGGGCCACCACAAGGGAAATCTCACCTGAGGTTTATAGAAAATCTCACTTGGGAATTTGTAAGTACAGCCTGATCCAAGCTCCACTTTTTGTATGAATTTATAATCACCCATATCTGAACAGTCAAAAAAGGACAATTCTAAGTAATGTGCTCCCCAAACGTTTATATAACTAGGAGGGGCAAATAAAATCTTCTCTGGAAAAATGCAGTCTTGACCCAGGATTTTACAGATAAAGTTCAAAGGAATAAGCTCCTATTAACACACACACACACATACCTCCTCTGTCTCCCCAAAGACTCAAGAAAATAAAGCACCATCAGTGATAACTAGCAGAAACAGGCAGCAAAATCAGATTGATAACGATTATCATACACAATATAAAATAAGCAAGTCTGTTTAAAGAAAAGATGAAGAAGGAAAGAGTTTTTTTAATCAAGCAGATTAAATAAAAATTGAACAAAACTTTTAGAAAGGAAATAAATGGTCTTAGGAAGAAAGATGATGAGGCCAGATGCAGGAAGGCCTTAGTTGCAAGGAGACATGAGCAAAGCAATTGAATGAGTTGAAGGAATGAAGAAGTTGAATGTTGGGTAAATATAAATAAACATCAACTACATGCAACAATAACAATAATTTCTAATTTTTCAGGTTGAAAACAAGATAGAATTCAAATTTGTTAAGATAAACTATGAAATAGAATGAAGTGAACAATTGCAGTTAAGGTATTCCAAAGTTCCTGCATTGAATGGAGCATCAAGAAATTAACTTTAGCCGGGCGTGGTGGCGCACGCTTGTAATCCCAGTACTTCGGGAGGCAAAGACCGGAGGATCCGGGTTCGCGGCCAGCCTCAGCTCGCTCTCTCTCTCTCTCTCTCTCTCTCCCTGTCTCTCTCCCTCTCTCTACCTAGTGAGGCCCTCCGCAACTTCGTGAGACCCGGTTTCAAAATAAAGTATAAAAAAATAGGGCCGGGGGTGTAGCGCGAAGGTAGAACGCCCCTGGGTTCAATTCCCGGTACCGCAAAAAAAAAAAAAAAAGAAATTAACTTTATAGAAGAGAGATTATTAAAAAAGAACAAGGGGAAGGGGAGAGGGAAGAATAATGGGGAAATGTTCAAAATATATGCATTTATGAATATGCCACAATGAAACCCACTACTCTGTGTAATTAATATGCACCAATTTTTTAAAAAGGTATTTTGTGGGTAGAGGAAGATTTCTATGTGTGTATAGGAATAACAAACTTTTTTTTTCAAAAGCAAAAGTTAACTTTTAAGTAAGCATGTTAAAATATCTATCTCCTAAAAATGGACACAGAGATATTACTTCCAAAGAAATAGAAGATCAGGGAGGGGGGATAAGGAAAAGATGAAAACCAGAAAATTTATGCAGAAGATGGCAAGAGAGGAAATAAAACCTAGAGAAACAGAAAGCACATAGTAGGAAGATAGGAATAAATCGAAGGAAGAAGAGCCAAAATTGAGTTTGAGACCTGTACTATAATAAAACCATACACTAAAACTATGGGTGTTAATTTCATGCTGTACTAACAATGAACAGTCAGTGTAAATGACTTTTGAGAATAAAGGCTCTATTCCACAAAGACACTTTAAACTTTTGAAGACCTATGTCTCAAAAGTGGATGTTTATAGACAATTTTCAATAGCACCCTTATGGTCGCTAAATTTATTATTTATTTATTTATTTATTTATTTATTTATTTATTTGTGGTACTGGGGATTGAACCCAGGGGCACTCTACCTCCAAGGCACACCCGCAGCCCTATATTTTATTCTTTATTTTGAAACAGGGTCTCACTAAGTTGCAGAGGGCCTAACTAAGTAGCTGAGGTTGGCCATGAACCTGCAATCCTCCTGTCTCAGCCTCCCAAGTACGGGCATTACAAGCATGTGCCACCATGCCTGGCTGTGTTTGCTAAATTTAGAACAGGATTTTATTGTTGTTAGTTTGGGCCTTTGGTTTCATCAGGAAAGCTGCATCCTTGTTAGCTCTCATTCCTTTTGTACCTGTGTTAATACTCTTTTTCTTTGTATTTAAGAGGACTTGTCTTGTTTCATTTTTAAGTTTTGATTTGATTTTACATTACTTATATTTTATATCTCTTGTAAGTTTTTATTGATCAATCTATTTTTTTTCTGCTCATGTATGCTAAGCATGTGCTACCCCAACCTGTACCTGTTTTTGTTTTTGTTTTAGGCTAGAGTTAGGACATTTTCTAGAAATAAACCAGAAAGTAAAGGACCTAAAGACAATACAGAAAATGGCATTAAAAAAAAAAGAAAGAAAGAAATATCAAGTCTACAATATTCCACTTCTCCAGGATGCTAAACAGCTTTCGACAGGGTCCTTGTAAGACTCTAAGATTCTTTCCAGAGGTCTGCTTTTTTCCCTCATGCTACCTTGTTTTGTTTTGTAATGTTCTTTTCCCATAGTTTCTAAGTGGGTTTTTTGTTGTTCTTTTTCTTGAATGTTCATCCTCAAATGAAGCTAGATCTTTGTGTCAACGACAGGGTACAGAGACATCACTCAGTGTGCTCTGGGGTGAAGGCCGCATTCTTTTTCAGAGACAGTGCTGTGCACAGCCTTATTCGGCTTCCTGGTGTATGCCGCCTAGTCGTCTGTGCGAGCCTGGCCACTACGGGCTGCATTACATGGGTGGGTTGCTTAGCCTTTTTATACCTCGGCTTTCTCACCTGTAGAAGGAAGTTGATAAACACACCAGCCTCACAGGCACTTAAGCCCTCAGTCTTGTGCGCTGCCACATCGCTGGTCAACGCCAGCTGTCATGGCGTTGCCATTACTGTGTCTCTGCCGCTGCTCCTGGGCTCCTCTGCCCTCCCTGTGCCCCACAGAGCTCCGCGTCCAGGACCTGAGGCAGCCCTGCCCCCCCTCCTGCCCCCGCTCACACAAGCTTCCTCTCCAGCCACTTTAAGGTGCTACGTGGCTGAGTGCTCCCAGGAACGTGGCCCTGGGTGTCGTGGGGGTGGCTCACACCGGCACAGCAAAGGGGCCCAGAGTCTTATTTATTCCATTGCCTTCATGCGGTGAGGGTTTGAGCCTTTTCTTTTTCATCTCAGGGGATTTTAATGGGATATCCAAAGGGGCTGCTGCCCCAAGACCTCCTAGCCAGACGCTCTGCCATCTCACACTGGAAATCTAGTCACGGTCCTTAGACCAGGAAAGCAGTGTGAGGGAGTGAGCCTCCTGCCTGGGAGGACAGTTCCTTCCAGCCTGGAGGGCCAGGCCTTTTTGGGATAGAAGGAAAATCTCCAGTGATCTGTGGTGATCTTAGCTCGGGTGGCTAAGGGAGTAAAATTAGCCCCATTTTTACACACATTTGGATAAGTTAGGATATTCGAGGCTAAATTATCCCCTCAGGGGTGCTAAGACTAAATCCAAAGATGGCTGAGGGTAACTGCAGAGACAATATCCTTACCACAGTTCCAGGAAAACTCAGAACATTTATGAGAAGATCTGTATGCCAAAACCCTTGGTATTAAATTTGGAAAAAAGGCTTATATTATACCTTTAAGGGCTGTTTCAATAGTATATGAACACACTGCTCTCTTCATTAAAATTTTAGTTGCTTTCATACTTGAAGCCAGAGGCAGCACAAATAATAATAAACAATTGATAAAGATTTCGTGATTGAAATGCAGTTAGGATTGGCACTACCTCAGGGCATGTGCCCTCCACCCAGCCGGACCCCCTTTCCTGTGCTCTCCCAGCACAGCTGTCCCAGTTCCCAGGAGCGGTGGGGGTGGCTGTAGGAACCGTAGGTATCTAAGGACATGAGCTATGAAGAGTGTGCCTATGAAGTCACCTTTAGAAACACCTAGACACCAGTAACTAAGAGTCATATAGACATCAGCATACATCAGTAACTAAGTAATACAGAGTAATACTTCACATAGATGGACTGAAATGCATCACATCCACCTTAAAGCATCAAATCACACATGTTTTCAGAAACATTTCCCCAGGCCTTTTTTTTTTTTAACTGGGACTGAACCCAGAGGCATTCTACCTCCGAAGCTATACCCCCAGTGCTATTTTTTATTCTTTATTTTGAAACAGGGTCTCACTAAGTTGCAGAGGGCCTCACTAAGTAGCTGAGGCTGGCCGCGAACCCAGATCCTCCTGTCTCAGCTTCCCGAGAACTGGGATTACAAGCATGCGCCACCACGCCCGGCTTCCCCAGGCCTTTAATATATAAGCAAAACAAACTCTGACAGTTGGATGACCATATCTGAACCATTAATAATAACATCAAAACATGGAAATTTTTCTTTTTATTTCCCCATCAAACAAGGCCTTATACCAATGTACTATTTCCAGGGCTAAATGGCAAAAACAAGCCCAATTGCTGTTCCCCAAAGTCAATGAATTGTATAAATATTGAGAAAAAGATAGATATTGATCCATCTCATCAAGAAATATATTCTCAATAAAATATAACTTTTATGCTTAATAATTATTTATCAAAATTTATATTTGTTTTAAATAGTAGTATAGAAATAATAACTGTAATAACTCAATCCAGAAGAACTTTATAGAGTTATGCATGCTTTTATAGGAATTTGATATATCAATAAAGGTTTTATAAAAATACATAGTTTAAAAAAAATTTTCGGGGGTACATTAGCAAAAACATTGACTTACAATTCTGGAGGGCACATGTCAATTAAGTCCCCACCCAATCACTGCTATTAAATAAGGCAGTGGATTCTTTTTCTCCTAATTCACTGAAAGTATACCTCTCGGTTTCTATACTGAGTATTGTGTACCACTTGGAAATATAAAAAGATTCCAGTTTTGAGATCTCAGCTTAACCTCAAATACACTCTTTTAAAAGCCTGGTAATAGTGAATGGAAACTTGGCTGCCCTGGATTTTAAGAAACCCTGCTTTAAATCAGTGAAAAGAAGTTGTCTCTTGAATCTTGGCAGTAGCCTTAATTCCCTAGAAATTTAAGGCTCTGGATAGGAAATTACAACTGTAGAACTCATTCGCTTTCAGAAGACAGAAGACAGAAGGCATCTCTTTAGATTAATGAGTTAGACCATATCAGGCTCACTTGGGAGAAAGGGAGCTATATCTGGCGATGGTGCACTGTGCAAAGCCAGATGTTCAAGTCTTCCAGCAAACAAATGGATTTCCAGCATCAAGTCTTGCCACACAAATGTCTTATGAAAGCATCTATTTAAAATGCTTCAGTATTCTAAATTATATATCTGTCTAATTATTGGGTTTACATTTAACTATGAGAATAACTGATGGTAACAATAAATAACCATGCAAGCTGAATATGAGCAATAAGTGTGTTGTTAATAAGAAGTACTCAAAAACTTTTTAATGGCAAATGAAATCAATCCCTCTCATTATTTTCTTAATTCAGAATATGTAAAGAAGGTGGCCACGCTGTGGTATCATGAGGCGAGCTGACAGTGAAGGCCGGTTAGCATAATGCCTCATTGTGTTAGATGGATTTGGAAATTGAGCCACTGTTAGTTCTGTCTCTAAAATAAATAGATCTAGGTGGAATACTGCAAGTTCCAGTGTCATATTTAAGTGATTTGGGACACTTTCCGGGGGAATACTGGCACTATAATATTTCCTTCATAATTCTAATAAGTTATCTAAGCATTCCATGTTTCTTTAGTCTCAAAAGACATCAGCATCACCAAATTTTCTTTCGTTAATTAGGTATCTAAATATATGCTGTTATGAGATTAAAGTTTAAGATTATTCAATTGAGTTGCCAATGATCAAAACCAAAAAGTACTTCTACTGGATTAAAAATACCCCCCCAAGCCGGGCGTGGTGGCGCACGCTTGTAATCCCAGTACTTTGGGAGGCAGAGACCGGAGGATCCGGGTTCGCGGCCAGCCTCAGCTCTCTCTCTCTCTCTCTCTCTCTCTCTCTCCCCCTTAGTGAGGCCCTCTGCAACTTCGTGAGACCCGGTTTCAAAATGAAGTATAAAAAAAAAATAGGGCCGGGGGTGTAGCGCGGAGGTAGAACGCCCCTGCGTTCAATCCCCGGTACCGCAAAAAAGAAAAAAAATACACCCCCCCCCCAAAAAAAACCCTGCTGGCTACAGTGGTGCATGCCTGTAATCCCAATACTTTGGAGGCCGAGGCAGGAGGATCACAGGTTTGAAACCAGCCTCAGCAATTTAGCGAGACCCTCAGCAACTGAGCAAGACGCTGTTTCAAAATAAAAAGGGTTGCGGTATTGGCTCAGAGGTAGAATGCCCCTGGGTTCAATCCCCAGCGCCAAAACAAAACAAAACAAAAAGACCCAAGCACCAAATCTCTAGTTTATTTCAGGCTCAGATCTTTGGGTACTAATGTAAGATGTTCTGGATTCTTATGAATGAATATTGATTTCCTTTAGGAACTAGTTTTCCTGGAGTTACGGATCCACAATCAGTGAAGAAGGAGAATTCGATTGCTGTGGGAGCAAGGTGCTAAATAAAGAGGGACAGGATTCAGGCCAGGGAGCAGCATGTAGCAAGGCTGTTTCTGTTCAATCCTAATGCTCAGCCCTTAGGTGGGACACATAGAGCCCCTGGCAACACTTTGAGCAGTGTTTCTAGTCCTTCACCGTGTAAACAACCACCTGAGGATCCTGTCAAAATAAGACTCCAGGTTTGGGTATGAGGCCCGAGATTCTGCATTTCTAATAAGCTCCCAGAAGATACTGATCCTGCTGGACTATGTTTTGAGTAGCAAAACATTGGAGCGCTGCTACTGTTCTTCCTGTCCTAAAATGAGACATGTAGGCCTGAGGTTGGAGGCTGTTAGCTGCTATGTGAATGGAAAATTATTTAACCTCTATGTGAACTATTATCTACTCCTATAAAATTATAGCTGTGGACCAAGTGACGCATCAGGTCCCTTCAGAACTATAAAATGTAAAGATTTTAAGATAACCCTTATTTTAATTGCTGTCTTCTGTATTTTCTTTCTTAGATGGCCAGCAAAACCAAGAAAGAAGTTTTATTGCACTGTATTACCCCTGGATCTCCCTGTTGAATTGTAGTTTGTATTTTTTTTTTTTTTTGCAGTACTGAGGATTGAACCCAGGGGAATTCTACCTCCAAGCTACACCCACAGTCCTATCTTTTTTTATTCTTTCTTGTGAAATAGGGTCTCATGAAGTTGTGGAGGGCCTCTCTAAGTAGCTGAGGCTGACTGTGAACCTGAGATCCTCCTGTCTCGGCCTCCCAAGTACTGGGATTACAAGTGCGCACCACCATGCCTGGCTTGTACTTTGGATTTTTTGAGCCAAAATGATAGTGATTTCTTTTTAATGTCAGTTTCCTCACCCTTCCTCCATTAATTCTTAGAACACTATTTAGATCTGTACTTTCCTTTAAGCAGAGTTCTTATGAGTATTAAGTCTGTAGGGTCAACAGATATGTTGACCCAATGAAAATGTAATTCCTATTATTTCACATTTTTCAGAAAGACTGTAATCTCCTTCTCCTCCTCCATCTCCTCCTCCTCCTCCTCCTCCTCCTCCTCCTTCTCCTCCTCCTCCTCCATCTAATTGAACCCAGGGTCATTCTAGCTCTGAGCTACACCTCAGCCCTTTTTATTTTGAAACAGGGTATCGCTAAGTTACATGTACTTCTGGCCTCAAACCCATGATCCTCCTGTTTCAGCCTTCCAAGTACTGGGATTATAGGCATGCACCACCACACCTGGCTAAGGCTATAATATTCTTAAATAGAGGATGATCCTTTTGATGGAGCCAATCTCATAAAATGCACCCCTGCTAAGGTGGCAATGGCTGGTGATGGGTTCAAATTGCATTTAGCAGGGGAAAAAATTCTTTCCCTTCTCTGAACAAATTTTGAATCAGACGCCTCCTATTTATTCTGAACATCAATATCTTTATTCAGAACTTCATTAACTCCTATCTGGACTACTCTTCTATTCTGCCAGCTGGTTTGCTTTTCCAGCCCTCCTGTTTCTCAACTGATCCAATACAGCCCTGCAGTAGAATGCATCTAACTTTAACAAGAGCCTGCTCTGGGCCCCTAGTCGACACCTTCATGTCACTGGGTCAACTACCTTCCTCGGGTTCCCACGGCCTCACAGAGCTTTGCTGTACCTCCTATGCCCACGACTGTGGCCTCACACGTCCTCTGCCCAGTGTGCCGGTGTCATAAAACCCTGCTCACTCTGCAGGACCCATTGAAAGGACCAATTCTTGGTTAAAGTATGCCGGATTCTCCTACCAACAAGTCAAGCTCCTAACACCTTGCTTTCAACTCAACACCTTTTGCCCTATAGTTTCTGCATATGCTTTCTTCCTGTCACCCACAATATAATTCTTGGAGATCTGTAAGATGTCTTACTTATCTCTGTAGCTCCACAGTGCTTTTTCAGTTCTCCGTATCTGTTGAAGAAATGAGGTAACAAATATACATATATATATATCTTTAGTAGTAACCTATAGATGATGGTGCTCAGAAAGTGCAGAAGTTTAAAATTATTTATTAGTATTATTTATTATTTATTTTGGGAAATTACTGTGACTCATTAGTCTCTTATTTATTGAGGGGGGCTAAGGAATATCTGATACATTTTTTTACTCACTTAATGGACATAAAGCACTATGCTATATAAATGTGGGAGAAGAGGGAAATCCTGTATTTTTCAGTGCTGGGAATGGAACCCAGGGCCTCAAGCATGCGAGGCAAGTGCTCTACTACTGAGCCACACCCCCAGCTCCAAGGGAAATCTTTTGACTCACTAGATGATGGTAAGTATTGTCATAGGAACATGTATTCCAGATTCAACTACTATATTGTTAAGAAAATATAGGAGGCTGAGACAGGAAGATGGCAGGTTTGAGGTCAGCTCATCAACTTAGTGAGATCCTCAGCAACTTAGAGAGACCCTGTTTCAAAAATAAAAAATAAAATAGGGCTGGGGGTGTATCTCAAAGGTAGAACACCCCTGGGTTGTTCAATTCCCAGTACCACACACACACACACAAAAACTGGCTTCACAATTTGTTACTGCATAGGGTTGGTACTTTCAAGAAGAAAAGTCAAATCTCTTTCTTAAGATATCACAGACACCACCCTAGAAATGGTACCATAATTGTCGATTATGGTTGGGTACCATTCCAGGTGTCCTGTATATGAATTATTTTTCTTAAACATGAAAAAGAAAATGTTCAATAATCCATAATCATTATAAGATTTGTGAACTTTGGGCACATCCCAAATTGATTTCCTGAGCCCCATAAGCTAAGCACAGTGGTTAGGAATTTTTAGCTACAGTTGTTAACTCTTTTGTGATACTAGGTTGATTTGTCAGAGCAATATTACAATAGTCATAAGAATTTAAAGGATAAAAGTTGGAGAACTTGCTCCAAAATCAAAGAAATTATCTATAATTGATCTGTAATAATGCAAAAACATTTTTAGACTTATAAAATATTAAAATATCTTAGTCTTACATAATTTTGATCTTAGTGTCTCTTCTAGTCTATTCCACTACCTGAAAATATAATTTTAAGTAGTTCTGACCAATTACAAATATAGTAATTTAATTCACTAAGATTTTTAAAGACTGCTCAAGAAATCTATGTTAACTAAATAAGATTGTTTCCATCTGGGCCCACCCATACCAGTTCAAGAAGAAAAACAAAGAGAGTGATAATTTTCTAAGGAATACTTTGTATCATATTCTTTTCTCTTGGCACCTATAAATCCTTCTATGAGGTCAAGGAAACCATATATCTATGGAGAAATTACAAGTGTTAGACTTAATATCCACCATAGGCATCCCGGAGCCTTATTTTGCCGGCAGTATTCCCTACTTTCTTATATTCTGGATACTTCTCTTGCCAGGAGCTCGTTCATCACTAAGAAGATCAGTAATAGTTTGTATGTGTTCTTAACTCTGGCTCACATACTCTCATGATATATATTTTAAAATCCTTTCTTCAAAAAACAAGCACATAGCTCACTGCACACCATTCAGGTGGTGCAGGCTGAAACAAATGTAAATACTTTCTGTTTAACCACAGAATTACTATCCCAACATATTTGTGGAATTTAGCACAACCTCACTGCATATCCTAATTCTATTCCCAGAGTGATTATTTACAGAATTACTCATTGTAAAGCAAGAGTGTAACAACAAACTGAGAAACCAGGTTTTACACTGATAGTCTTTACATCACTCCAGAAAAGTTTATGTGTAACTTTCTCTGTAAATCTAAATGTGTCCATAATTTAGGAAAAAAGAAATCTATCACATCCCCAGTTCCTGAAGAGACAGATGAAATTGCAAGACTGTGAAAAAGCAAGCATAGCCTGATACCAAAGATTGTTGCCCAAGATATTCTTCTATGCTAGGTCTCACTAGCTTTTGTCACCAGTACGTGTAATTTAAACATGCAAACGACAGATCGGAGATGCAGCAGTGTGGCACAGTGGTCCCCTGTTGGCATCCTACAAGATGATATTAGGGGTGCACCAACTAACATTTCTTACTTTAAGAGATACACATTTACTTTAAAATGCATTAGAAAAAATATAACTAGGAAATCAGACTCAAACTTGTTACTTTATATTCTACTTTGTGTCAAGTTTCCTTCTTATACAAATGGTGGTGAATGTTTATAATCCTAGTACTTGGGAGACTGAGACAGGAGGATCCCAAGTTCATAGCCAACCTCAGCAACATGAAGCCTTCCACAATTTAGTGAGGCCCTGTTTCAAAATGAAAAATAAAATATGGCTGGCGGTGTAGCTCAGAGGTAGAATGCCCCTGGGTTCAATCCCCAGTAACACACACACACACACACACACACACACACACACAGCAAGTATATTCTGGGTCTGGGCACAGTAGTGTATGACTGTAATCCCAGTGGTTTGGGAGACTGAGGCAGGATGATCGAAAGTTCAAGGCCAGCCTCAACAACTTAGCAAGACACTGTATCAAAAAATAAAAAGGGCTGGGGATATATCTCAGTGGTAGAGTGCTCCTGGGTTCAGTCTCCAGTATCTCCACTCCTGCCCCCACACACAGAGGGAGTACACTTAAAAAAAAACATATTAATTAAATATGTAGGTATTATTGACAAAAATCATGATGCAGGCTTGAAAGCTCTTTCAAGGAGGGAAGATTGGGATCAGGTGACCACGGTTCTGGCTCCATCTGTCACTCACTAGCTGTGCCACCTTAGCCAGGCCACAGGCGCTTTGAGTACGTGTCTTTATTTGCTGTCTTGTAAAATGCCACTGTGAAAAACAATAACGTCTGTAAAACAGAAGTAGGCATTCGAACCCTTAACACAAGATGCCCTCCTCAACTAGTTGGGAAATCAGAGGATCAAACGTGGATACTCTACTGGTAGGTCAGACTCATCCTTGGAAAGATGGGAGACAAACTTGATTTTGCTTAGTAACTTTGCTTATTTTTGCACATGGGAGGGATCCCAAGTACCTTTGGATTCTCTCATCAATAGAGTAGCCAAATAGGGGAAAATTTTATGCGTCATATTTCGTATGTGTTACTATTACCCCAATATGGGAGTAGGAAATTTGGATGTCCATGAAAGATTGTAGTCAGCTGGAGGATTTAAGTAGAGTCAACTTTTTAAAAAATAAAAATATACTTCTTTTAATGGAGAAAAAGAGATGAATACTAGCCTAATATCAGGAATTGTGTTTTAAGAAACAGGAGGGGCCTCAAGCTTTAAGATAAAATAGTTGTCTGGTTTCTGGTTTTATGTTTTCACTCTGAAAACAGAAAATGTAGCTGGGCGTGGTGGTGCACGTTTGTAATCCCAGTACTTGGGAGGCTGAGACAGGAGGATCAGGGTTCATGGCCAGCCTCAGCTACTTAGTGAGGCCCTCTGCAACTTAGTGAGACCCTGTTTCAAAATAAAGAATAAAAAATAGGGCTGGGGTGTAGCCAAAAAAAAAAAAAATAGAAAATGTGTTGACTAGTTATCCATTTTCAGGGGTAATAAAATTTAAATTCCAAATTAGCTCTACATTCCTTTACTAAGACATCTTGAATCAGATCTCTTCCCATGGCTGGGGAGTACAAGTTCAATCAAAACCCAACTCTGAGTACCAAAATGCATTCATTCCATTGAGAAAATCTCTACCGAGTAATACTTCATGATCAGGCTCTCTGTTTTCTAAAATAACTTTAATGATTTGAGAAGTAAACTACCCTTCCTGGAACTGGAGATACCATTTATTCTTGTAGAAAGTTCCCGGCCTTTTAGGGAAGACTGTGCTCCTGAAGGTTCTCTCTCTTTCTTGATCGGTCAGTCGGTCACTTGCTCGCTTTCTCGCGCGCACTCTGGGTTGAACCCAGGGGTGCTCTCCACTGAGCTACACCCCCAGCCCTTTTAAACAGTTTTTTTTTATTTCAATTTTGAAATGGCTCACAAGGGTTCCTAACCTGGTTTGAACCTGTGATCCTCTGGTTACAGCCTCCCAAGTGTACCACCATGCCCAGCTCTCCTGAAAGTTTTCTATCATTACTTTTATTTTTTTGTGGTACTGGGGGTGGAACCCAGGGGCCTTCTACCTCCAGGCTATACCCACAGCCTGATTTTATTTCTTCTCTGGAAACAGGGTCTCACTAGGTTGATGAGAGTCTCACTACTTGCTGAGGCTGTCCTTGAACCTGGATCCTTCTGTCTCAGCTTCCCAGGTACTGGGATTACAGGCCTACACCATCACGCCTGACCTTTCTTTACTTCTGATCCAGCCCAAAGAGAAATCAGAGTAACTAGGTAGGTTACAGAATGAAGGAAGGAAGCTTTTGCTGCTGCTGAGCTCGTGAATATTTGAACTAAGTATTTTGGAAATTATCTAATTAAGGACTAAAGTACATTCTTTTTCTATTTGGAATACATACTATATCCATTTAAACTATTTAGCTCAATAAACAAACGTACAAACACTAATAAATAGAATCTATTTTTGTATGTGGAAATATATCTGCTTGTAATCTGAAAGGAAGGAAGGAAGGAAGAAAGGAAGGAAGGCAGGCAGGCTGGCAGGCAAGCAGGCAGGCTGGGTGAAAAATTTTACCTGTGATCTAAAAGGGCATATTCCTATAGCACATCTAAACATAAAATACATAAACACAGAATCTGGCCTTCTGAAATACTGACAATTTCATCATCTGTTGTAATTTCAAAGGCCTCTCGGAAAATGTGTCCACAGTTTTCTAGCTCTTTCTGGTCCGGTTAAATGTGCCTGTGGCTGAGCCTGGCCGGCAGTCCTGGCCGGCAGTCCTGGCCGTGGGAGTCCCCAGCACTGACTGCTGGAAGAGCTGCTTGCCGTGCGGAGCTGCTGCCACTTTGGATCAGTCACTGCTGACTCAGCCTCCTCCGAAGGAGAAGGGCAGCCAGTCTCTGTCCGGTCTCGTTTACTGAGGATGTGCCACCCCGGGGAGGATGTGGCTGGGGCAGAACGGGCACACCTGAGCTGCTGGCCCTGTTGGGCTTATCTGAGGTTGGGGAAGCAGCGGGTTTTGACGCTCCGTGCAGGCTTGGGGTTTTGATTCCCTTCTCAGAGTTTCGTCTTGCAAGGCTTTGCACGCTGTGCCTACTGCCTGTTACCACAGAGGAGGTTAGGCTGCCCTTGCCGAGGGAACATGGTGACAGTGGGAGATGTCCACGGAGCTTCCTGAGCTCCAGGAGCTGTTCTCTGGCTTGACTCAAAGCCTCTGTCAGTTCAAAGCGTTCTTCACACTCTCTGCGCACTGTTTCCTGGAGAAAAGTGTTCTGAAAAGAGAGGGGGAAGCACCCTTGGCTTTAAACAGTGTACACAAGTGGACAATTATTGGCAATATAAACTGAGATCTGAACCGGAAGCCAGAGATCTGGACTCCTTGCCTGTCTCTATGATTTCACCACTCAGGACAAAAAAGTCAAAAACATGGTTTGTGAAGCCAGAAAGAACTTTAAGAGAGCATTTGGCTCAACTCTTGGCTTTTGCAGAAGGGGAACCAAGAACTAGAGAGGCTGAGGGACCGATCCAGGGCCACTCAGATGGTAGAAACTGGGGCTTCTAGTGCCTATATCAGTGGGTTTTCAACCTCTCTGCCTCAGGCTCAGATAGTATGTTCCGTACATGTCTAATAGTTAATGTCTGTAGGGTCATCAAAACATGGCAATACATAAGACAAAGAGGTAAAACTGAATTTTTAGACTGAAGAAATAATAAAATATATCAGCTATAGCATTTAAATAATAAAGTCAGTTATTTATGATGTTTCTTAAATATATAGATCATTTGCCATTCTATAATATTCCCAAATAAAGACCAGTATCATCTGCATTTAACTCCATTCATTCATCATTTATCAAGTTATTAGAAGATGTTATGGATATAGTCTGTATTAGTTGGCTTCATGCTACTATGACAAAATACCTGAGGTAATTTATAAAGAGAAAAGATTCTGAAGGCTTCAGTCCAATATCAGGCAGCCCCATTGTCCACACCCTTGCTCTAGCAAGGGTGGCACATCACAGCCAGAACATGGAGAAGCAAACTGCTGAAATCAATAGCCAGGAAACACAGAGAGAGTATTAGTAAGGGTCCCACAACCCCTTTGAGGGCACACTCTCAGTGACCTAAGAATCACCCACAATATCCCACCTCTCAAAGGTTCTACCACCTCCCAAAGGCACCACCCTGAGAACCAAGCCTTTAACACACAGGCTTTGGGGAGCATTCGAGATCCAAACTATAACATGGTGCTTGCCCTCAAGAGTTTGCAGCCTCATAAGTTTGAAAAGAACTGCTTTTCTATGTCCCTAATAGAATCTGGACCCAAGGGTACAAGCTATGGGGTTTAAGATAAGGAATAACTTTTTAACAGTCCAACCTATCTGGAGGACACTTGGAAGAGTTAAAACGCACTTGGTAAGGATGTAATGCACCACAGTTAAGCTTCAAATGTGTGGCTGCCCTAGAAGCATTATAGCCCCTTCAAATTTTGATTCTACATTTTGTCATTAAATACTTAGTCATCTTTCATGTCTGGAGTTCATCAAAATTCCATCAAGGCCCATACTAAAACTTGGGGCTTGAGTTGGGCGTGGTGGCGCATGCACGCTTGTAATCCCAGTACTTGGGAGGCTGAGACAGGAAGATTGCAGGTCTGAGGACAGCCTCAGCAAGTAGTAAGACTCTCATCAACCTAGTGAGACTCTGTTTCCAAATAAAAATAAAACAGGGCTGAGGGTGTAGCTCAGAGGTAGAATGCCCCTGGATTCAATCCCCAGTACATATAAATAAATAAAACTTAGGGCTTGGATCTCCCCAATAGCCTGACATTCACGTCTGCAAGATGTCAAAAAAGAGATTGAAAAACAAACAATTTAAAGTGGTCCTAATAAGTAAGCATGATTAAATGACTGTGCTATAGAATTTATCAACTCAGAATGAACTTCATGAGGGTGGCTTGTTTGTAAAAACAGCCAAGGCATTTCCAAGTCTGACTCTTAGTGGAAAACATCCTCCCTAAGGGTTTGCTGACTAATGTGCTGTCTGTGGAACTAAATAAAAAAGCATCAGGGAAAGTAGCATCTTCCTGTATTTGAGTTTTCATGGTTCTGAACAGAAATCTACCCAATTCCAAATTTGGTAATCAAAATTGAAGAACATGGAGTGATTCCAGATTAGCACAGTAATTTTCTATAAAATGTTACATGTCTCATCACTTACATACATTGTTTACAAACATATATGACCCACATAGTCACATATTTTTTTTTTTAAATAATGGGTTAGCTAGGTGTGGTGGCTCACGCCTGCAATCCCAGTATTTAGGAGGCTGAGACAGGAGGATTGCAGCTTTTAGGCCAGCCACCACAATTTAGCAAGACCTTCAGTAACTTAGCGAGACCCTGTTTCAAAATTAAAAAAAAAAAATAAAAAGGGCTGGGGGTATATCTCAGAGGCAGAACACCCATGGGTTTAATCCCCGGTACAAAAAAAAATCATGGGTTAATTACTTGCCTCCAGTTATTTTTATTTTTGGAGGAACTGGAGAGCACTGACATTTGTGGCTTTATTGCCTGACTCTTACCTTCTGTCATTAACTCCACCTGCAACACTTGTTGAACAGGCAGAAGAAAGGTGCTGGAGGAGGAGGAGGAATACGGTGCCATGTTCAATGCCATCTTAGTTACTGCTCCCAACAATATATTTGCCAGAGGAAGACAATGACGCTCAGACTGGTTATGAAACCTGCTGAGAGTAACCAGCTCTGAAGTGCTAGAGCTCTGGCTGCCTCTAGAGCCTGGTTTCATGCTGCCTGTGCCTAAACTGGTTGTCTAATTAATTACATCAAGCATGGAGGGGCCATTTATTCCTAGGACACTGAGGAAACAAGAACAATAAGATTCTTTCATTTCCTTTTGCCCAAGTATTTGAAACTCTATTGATCTAAACTTTCTTCTAAAAGGAAAAGAACTCCAGTGGATTATATTTCTTGTCTACTAGTAGAGCTGGTAAAATGTGTCGAAGTGATGAGATTCAAGTGGTTTTCAATAAATTAGTATAAACAGACCCTTGATTAAGAAAACTATAAGAAGGAGTTCATTTAATAGAATATACAAAAGAAAAAAATGGATAGCAATGAACAACAAGGTCGACAAATTGGTGGCATGAATGACAGGTGCAATAATAGGAGAGAGCAGGGATGTGATGGCAAGAGCTCTCATTAAAGGAAAAATGAAATTCTATCAATTTACTAAAATTAAAGTCTCAAAGAAAAGTAGTGCTCTACAGAAAATATCCACAAAGCAAGTTACTTAAAAGTACCAAGGAGAAAATGAAAAGGTGGAGTGAACAGAGCGATGACCCCGGTGTCAAGTGCAAGGGCAGCCCAGAGCCAGCAGGCCCCAGGCTGCGCTTTGTACACAGTGAGGTCTGAACCGTCATGGAATTCTCAGGTTACATGGTTTCTGCCAGCCCCAACTGGATATATTCCCAAATGAGTGCATGGCCAGCAAGCCACACTGGGGGCAAGAAGGGCTGCCGACTATCTCCATGTGGGGCCCACTGCTCTGGAACTCATCCTTCTTCAAGGCTATTAGCTTTCAGAACAAGGCTTAGTTCTCTTTCTTCTATTATTTTCCAAACCAGAGGACCTATTTTCCAAACCAGAACTGAAAACAGGATCCAAAGATGGGACTCTGATTTTTGTCTGTGCCAAAGCACTATGAAATCTTAGGCAAAGCTCATAATACCTCCATATCCTCTGCCATCACTACCACCTCCTCTAAAACTGAGATTACAACTCAGTATTGTCCAACAGGCCGCTCAGATGTTAATTTATTCAATCATAGGGTAAAAAAAATGGAAACAGGACACTCACAAGTTTAGGAGATTGCTATTTTAGGAGTGGAGTGTGACAGTGTGTGACAACAGGACACGTGGATATGGCTAGAGTCAGTAGACACATTAGTGGAAAATTCCATCATACGTGAAAAGAATCATCGCTTGTGGTTAGATTGTTTTCAGAAATTTAGGCAAGAGAAAGGCTGGGTTGTTGCAGCATTTTAATATGTGTTTTCATTGAACAACATGAAAAAATATGTAAGATGGAATTGCTCAGTAAAAGTGAAAATTATAGGCAAATGTGAGGAATCATTGGTGAGGTCATAACACTCTGCATATTTTAGATAAAATTGTGTTTGGCTGTATTTAACCACAGCATGGTTAGAGGGTATCAATGGGTTGTACTTGAACTGGAAGTCAAATGAGAAGGGAGGCCTGGCCAGGTGAAGGGCGGTGGGGTTTTCGAGGCAGAGTGGACAGTGAGTACAACGGCCCACTGGGAGAGACCAGCTTGGGACGAAGCATGGCTCAGCGTGACCCAGGCGCGGTACAGACCAGGACTGAGCCCAGGAGGGCCGAGCAGGTCAGAGCAAGAAAATATTTGGCAAGGCATTGACTCCAGGGTTTTGACTTAATTCTGGGGCCATAGAGTCATTGGGAGGTTTACTCCAAGCAGGGGCCTGGTGTGATCCAATCTGCATGGAAGGAAGATCTTGACATCTTTGTGGAAAATGGCCTGGGGTGGGTAAGATGGAGGCAGAGAGAAAGCAGGAGCTCCAAGCTTGCACAGAGGCAGTTCCTATCCCAGGGCTCTTGGTTAGAGTGGCCTGGGGGAGGGAGGACTAGGTTCCTGGGTCCTTAAGCTCCGCTCGTTGTTGGCGAGCATTATCTATAGATATCTCTACAACATTTTCAGATAAAGGCCACTTTGAATTGGGCTTAAAATATGGCTTAATTGTACTCCCACCAAGTAGGTAAATGTCAAAATGAAAATATAAATTAGTTCACCATCTGTTTTACATTTCTAATATTAAAAATGGCCAATCTCCCCCACTCTTTGCAATGCAAGAGTGGTTTATTTTTATGTTTGTTTTCATTTTTATCCTTAGAGACAGCTGGGTTGCTTTCAACTCCAAAAACAGTGGAAGAAGTGAGAAAAGGCTTTGCTGGGTAACTTGATCATTCTGAAGGTGAAAATCCTGATTGTGATGTTCCAGAATCAGCTGTATTTGGCATAGTTCAGGGGTGGGGCATGCCAGGAAACCAAGTCTTCAGTGAAGAATAAGTGTAGAACCCAGAAAGGTCTAAACCAGTCATGGAATGAGCAGATTATACAGTTTCCACCAACTCGAACTATACAACCCAGGGGAGTGGGAGGCTGCCAGCTGGGCAGGGGGTTGAGGTGAATGGAAATTCTGTGGAAAAGGTGTGGAAACCAGAAGGATGAGTAGGAGTTAGCAAAGGATATGCCCAGCTCCCATTAACGGGCTTCTGTTCAACTAATCTGCTCAGCCCCAAAACACTGCAGAGAAACAGTGGACATGGCCTTTTGGTAAGGCAGGAAAGAGAATCTGAATAGATTTCCAGGAAAGAAGTAAGATGGATGTCTGGCAGGTGGTTCTTAACGTTATGTTTTCATGTTTGCAAACACAATAAAACCAACCATGGCCAACATATCCAATTAAACACTGTAGAAATAGTGGACAATGATCCCTCAGACTGGCATGTTTCAAGAACAGACTTTAAGGATGGAAAGGAAAAGCCCATGAAGACATGGTATTCAGGATTTACTTTTCTAAGTCCATGGTCCAACTTTAATTAAGATTTAATGAGTCTTAAAAACAACAAAAACTACTCATCCATATTTTTTCTCATCCTCCAATTTCCTGACATGTCCCTCTTCACAGGTAGAGACTCCCTCTGATCCCCCTTCTGCCTGTGCCCCAAGGCTAAACTTTGCAGGCTCTCAGTTCACCCATCCTCCCCCCCAGCCAAACAAGACAAGGAATAGTCCTTGTCCTATTCCCTCCTGATCCTCCCCTGCTCCTGTGGGCCAGAGGCTAGAGTAGTCCCTTTTATTCCCTTACTCTTTGGAAGAGACACCGATGTTCTAATTTTATTACATCCCAAGTTGAGAATGACTCATTTGGTGATTTACTAACTGTTACTTTGTTTTCTCCATTCAGGTAGATAGAATTACCAGAGACGTGTGCTCCATTTTTTTCTACTCTGATTAAACATGCAAATATAACAAATACATATCCTGTGACATCAAATTAAGAAGCTTCTGCACAGCAAATGAAACAATCAAGAGCATGGACAGCCTACAGAATATTCACCAGCCTCTTCTCTGACAGAGAATTAATATCCAAAATATAGAAATGACTCAAAGAACAGAGCACCAAGAAAAAACACAACCCAATCAATAAATGGCAACTGAACTAAATAGACACCTTTCAAAAGAAGAAATACAAATGGCCAAAAATTTATGGGAAAAATGCTCAACATCCTAGCATCAGGGGAATGCAAATCAAAACCACCCTGAGATTTCATCTCACTCCAGTTAGAATGGCAATCATCAAAAATACAAATAATAATAAATGCTGGTGAGGATGTGGGGAAAAAGAGCTTATACACTGTTTGTGGGATTGTAAATTAGTACAAACACTATGGATATTAGTATGGAGGGTCCTCAAAAGACTAGGAATGGAACTGCCATATGACCCAGCTGTATCTCTCCTCGATATCTTTCCAAAAGAATTAAAGTCAGAATACTATAGCAATACATGCATACCCATGTTTACAGAAGCACAATTCAAAATAGCCAAGTTATGGAACTAATGTACGTGTCTGTCAACAAATGAATGGATAAAGAAAATGTGACACACACACACAAACACACACACACTCCATAAAGAAGAACAAAATCATGTTATTTGCAGGAAAATAGATGGAATTAGAGAACATCATGCTAAGTGAGATCAGCCAGACTCAGAAAAATAAGGGCTGCATGTTTTCTCTCATATGTGGAAGCTAGAGAGAAAATAGGGACCTCATGAAAAGGAGGAGAGCGACCAGTAGAGTAGTAGAAGGGGAGTGGGTGGTGGGCGGAAATATGGGGAAGGAAACAGACCAAATAGTGCTATGTGCATATATGAAATATATGGATCCATCACTATGAATCTATCATATACAATTATAATGCACCAATAAAAAATTTAAATGCATATCCTAAAACCAAGGAAATTCCTCTTGAAAATAAGCTTCTGTGTTTGTAAATGCTACATATCTTAAAAATTTAATCTTCTAAGCAATCTCTTATGGTTTACACAAATCCATCCTTGCCAGATTTATTGATAATCTTTCCTAAATAAATGAGTTTCTTTATTTAAAAATACATTTTACATTTAGAAAATATGTGAAAACAGCTGGGCATGGTGGCACACAACTGTAATCCTGGTACTCAGGAGGCTGAGGCAGGAGGATCACAGGTTTGATCCTCCTGCCTCAGCAACTTTGCAAGGCACTCAGCAACTTAGTAAGACTCTGTTTCAAAATAAAATAGGGTTGAGGGTGTAGCTCAGAGGTAGAATGCCCCTGGATTCAAATCCCCAGTACCCTTCCACAACACACACAAAAAAAAAAAAAAAAAAGAAAGAAAGAAAAGGAAAAAAAGTAAAAACACCAAAAAGTTAAAAATTATCCAAGATCCCAATATTTTTTAAACTAGATGAGCTGTGAAATCCTTGCCCATTTCTTCCTATCCCCTAAAAGTAACCACTGTTAACAGTTTGGAGGCAAATCCTTCCCTGATTTCTTCTGTCATCTCTGTGTCTATAAACCTATAGCAATACACTTAAACTTTCCTCCTTTTGTTTTGTTAACAAAGCCAGATCCAGAATGCCAAGAGATGGTCAGGAAAACAACAAACAATAAAACCAGCTGTTGTAATGAAGGCAAATACAGATCTACAGTTCTTTAGCCACAATTCTGACATCCAAAAAGCCCTAAAATGAAAAAATTTCTAACTCATTACACTTGTTGGTAAAACTCGATGAGACTGATAGAAAGCTAATTAGTTCTTACTTTTTCCATTAGGTGTGAACATTCAGATGTTTCACTGTGGAAACATTACTGTCATTGCATGGGAGGGGCTGCTGTCAGTCTCTGGGGCAAACGCACTGTACTAACTTTCTAAATTTCTAAATAATTTCAATTCCTTACTTAGCTGAACCTAAAGTTTTCAGCTAGCAAAAGGTGAGCCTGTATAAGTTGCATGCTCCCTTTAAATGCTTTCTTTCCTTTGAGTCTTCAATAGTATTCTTTTCTGGTTTTCTTCCTACTTCTGTCATCATTGCTAGATTCTTCTCTCTTCCTAGCCTGTAAAGGCTGGAGTGCCTGTTCTCCACCCTCTTCTCTAGTACCTCAATCGCAGGGTGATCTCACTCAGTCACAAGGCCTAAGTGTCAGATACATGTGGATGTCTCCAAAATCAATACCAACAGCCAGCCTTCCCCACAGATGCAGTGCCTGTGCAACGTCTCCTCCGGACACCAATAGGCACGTTAAGATTAGTGTGTCCACAATTCAAAATAACATCATTATACAGCTATCTCATGCTTTTGCAATTCTGAACATTACCAGCAACTTCATGAAATGGAAGATGAGGGTTTAGCTTCTTATACCAATTCCCATCCTCACATTAGCTTCTCATCCCCCATCTTCACATCATATTTCTATCACCAATTTTTAGCCAAATCTGTATTCTATTGTATATTATTATAATATATGTTATGCACACCTGAGCCATAGAGCATATTATGACTGCATTTCCTTCCTTGCAGTGTTTCCTTCCAGAGTTATTGTTTCATTATTTATCTACAAAATTTCTGGGCTTGATTACTATTTTTTTCTTCTATCAAACTCACAAAAGTATAAATATCATCTCAACATATTCAAGTAGTCCACATAATCCATCAGCTTTTCTTTCTTCTTTGAGATGTACTTCTAAGAAACCACCATCTTCTGCTCAACACAGCCTGGTTGTTCTCTCTTTGTGTTGCTGTGATGCAGGACTTCCTGCCTCCCTCACCCTAGGGATTCCTTCCACCTCTCTCCTGAGCTGGAGTCCTTATTTCCTGATTCCTGCTTCTCCTTTCTTAGTTGCTCCCTTACTGTGATGTCATATCTCCTCTGGCAGGTTCCTGAGAAAGGGTGGAAGGGAAGGCTCATCCATGAGGACTCCACTGTGTGGAAAGATACTTATTGGACACTTATACTTGCTTGATTGGTGGGATATAGAATTCTAGGCTGGAAATAATTTTCCTCCAGATCTTGGAAGGCATTTTCTTCTATTTTCTACTGTGGCCATGTTATAGTTAGATATAGAATGGCCCCTTGAAGAGCTCATAAATTGGTGTTAGGAGTTGACATACTCCAATCTTGAGGGTTGTAATCCCAGCACTGGATAAATCCATTGTAATGGATTTACCTGGGTGGTACCTGGTAGGCCGGTAGGGTGTGGCTGGAGGTGGGTCTCTGGGAGTGTGGCTTCCGGGATTATATTTGGTTCCTCCTCTCCCTGCTCTCTCCTGGCCTTCATGATGTAAGGAGCACAGCCCATGTGCTCTCCCTCACTCTGCCTCCTGACACCATGCCCTGAGATCTGCGGTCCTCGGCCTCACATGGACTGAACCTGAAACCGTAAGAAAATGAATCTTCTTTCCTCTAAGTTATGTGGTCAGGTCTTTAGACTACGGCTGTGAGAATGCTGACTGGAACAGGCCATTAAGAATTCATATGCCATTTTGACTCCTGACCCTCTTTAAGTGACCTGGTTGCTCCCTACCCCCAAGATTGTAAGTCTTTTGTTTAATGGCTCATATGAAGGGTACTGACATTCCATGACAAAGGTCCTTGGTGGAGCTGCTTTGCCATCTGCTACACGGTGTGCTCCGTGCACCCCTCCCTCAGTTCTTGGACATCCCATCGCCTGTTAAGTCAGTCACCTCTCAGCCATTTGCTTTCTACTTTTCAAAATTTTGTCAACATCTTTTTCATCTAATGTCAACTCCTCTCTTGTTCTCTGGGTCCTCATGGAGTTATTCACTTTGTATTAATTTACTGCCATTTTTGTGGCCATGAAATGAAGTAGAGTTAAACATATCTGTATAACTTTCCATGTTTAACCAAAAGCATTATTTTTTCCTTTTGAGTATCTTTCATCTTCATTAGAAGAGGTACAGAAACTATAGAATTTAAAACTTCTATTCCTTTCTCCCCCTTATCTACAGTCATAAAACAACAAAAATGTTGAGCTTTCTGCACTAGTTTTCTTTTGGTGATGGCATGTTAGCTGGTTTGCTTTTATTTATTTTTTTCAATTTACCCATATTCTTCTTCTGGATCAGAAGAATGCCCCTAAAAGTGGGACCACACTCTCTTGATGGGAGGTATGTGCTCCATTTTAACTTGGATTTAATGATAATATGCTATTCTTTAACACACTTTCTCTTTTATTTCCTTTTCTTTTCTTGTTTGTCTTTGATGTTCCAAATTTTCAATGCATGTGTCTTTTCCCCAGTAAGGGCTTACAGGAGTGCCTTGTTCAGTTACATTTCCAATGGTTTTATTTTCCATTTTCTCTCTTCTTAATGTCCTGTGCCATTGTTGCTCCAATAATCCCTGTAGTACTGAGGAATGCCTGTCTTGCCCTTCAGAGGCTACTCTCGAGAGCTTTTCTTCATACAATTAAAAACAAAGCCACCCCTTCTTCAGCCTCTTGAAAGAGAACAGGATGTTCCTCCCCTTAATTAGCCTCCTTATTAAACCATTAATCTATCTTCATTCTAATGGAAACTCGTCCCCACTTAAATGCAGCTTTATTTCTCCAGAATCTGAGAAATTTCCAGTGTCTGGAATGTGTGATAAAAAAAAGTGCTTTTCACTTTATATACTTCTATTTACAGCCTTTATTCTTTCTGGCTCATAAATCTGATCACTTTTATTGGCTCATTCCCTATTTTTATAAGCATATTCTGGACTTTGGAATGCTTAGCCAGAGAAATAGCCCTATTCACTTATACTTCAGTTTTAATTATTCAACTTAGAGGTGATATTTTGGGAACTTCAAATAGAAAACCAAATCTGCCCTCCCGTCTCACAAAAGGAAATTGTCTCCAAAGAATATCCTAAATTAGTTTTTTTTTTTTTAATTTTGGGGATGATCCTCATCTCCCCTCTAGTAATCCATGATCATGTATACACTAACCTAATGTCTTCTATCTTTCAAAAGCCCATGCATTTTTTTAATGAAACCTCATTTCCAAGTGGCTTCCTTCCACAACTAATGAGCAAGATGAGCTCCAAATGTAGCTCCTTTTGTCTAGTAAAGAAATCACTTTAGTTTCTGTTTCTAAAATCACCTCCAGAGAGCCTATGATTGCAAGCCTTTAAAATGGCCCAGTGATTCCAGCCATCCTGATATTCACAACTTATGAACTTCCTTCACCTTGAACGTGGGCTGAACTTATTGACTCATTTGTAATAAATAGAATGTAGTGGAAACAATTTCTGAGAATGGGTTACAAAAAGACTGTGGCTCCTGCCTTGACCCTGCACTGTCCTCAATCTCTCCTTAACCAAGGGAAGCCAGCTGACACACTCACTGCAGCTGTTCTACAGAGAAGTCCATGTGGCCATGACTTGAGGGAGCTTCTGGCCAACGGTGAGCTAGAAGTCACTCCTCTTCTTGCTGACCACACATGAGCAAGAAGTCACGCCTCTTTCTGCCAACAGCCATGCTCAAACTAGAAGCCATGCCTCGTCTTACTGACAACCACACAAGAGCTTAAAGCCACCCCTCTCTTACCAACAACTATGCTCTTGAGCTAGAAGCACCACCTCTTCCTGCTAGTAAGCTACAGGCCCCACCTCTTCTTGCTAATGATACTATTTGATACGCCCCCCCCCCCGCAGGCCCCTGCAGCTGATACAAGAACACCCGGATGTTTGAAAACCTGGAACTGAAGACGTGGCAAACCACACACATACACACACACACACACACACACACACACACACACACACAAAACCACTCCCTTAACAGTAACAAATTTTACCAAGTTAACCCCGCCCCAAGCCCAGCTATTAAAAATGCCATTACTTCCTCACTCGCTCGCGACTCTGCCCACCGAGGACCGTTCGGTTGACAGACCTCGCCCGGGAGCGAAATAAAGTGCTTGGCTTTTGCTCTCCTTGCCTAAATCTCGTCTTCAGTGCGACCTCCGACTCAATTTCCACGTTACACTAGTGAGCTTGAAGTCACCTCCCTTCAGGTCCACATCCAAGGTGCATGAAGCCACGCACCTTCCAGCAGACAACCACACTAGAGCTAGAGCTACACCTCTTCTTGCAGACAACCACGCTAGAGCCAGAAGCCACACAGCTTCGTATCTACAGCCACACTTTGGCATGAAGCCATACCTCTTCCTGTCAACATCTATGCTTAAGCTTGAAGCCCTATCTTTTCCTGCCAACAGCCATACTTCAGTCTGAAGCCCCGCCTCAATCCTGCCCACATTCACCAGGGCATGAGGCCCCACCTCTTCCTGTCCACATCCACCCTCTAGCTTGAAGCCATGCCTCTTCTTGTGGACATCCACTCCCGAGCTTGACGCCACGCTGCTTCCTGCCAACGTGCAAGCTTGATCTTGAAGCCATACCTCTTCCTGTCCATGTCCACTGGAGCACGAAGCACACCTCTACCTGTCGACATTCACTCTCGTTTAAAGCTACGCCTCTTTCCGTCAGCATCTATGTCTGAGCATGAAGCCACGCCTCTTCTTGTCCACGTGCACCAAGCGTGAAGCCACACCGCTACCTGTCAACATCTAGTCCTGAGCTTGGAGCCCAGTCTTTTCCTCTTGTCCCTCTAGATCATGAAGCCACGCCTCCTCTGTCCACATCTATGCTCTATCTTGAAGCCACGCCTCCTCTGTCCACATCTATGCTCTATCTTGAGGCCACGCCTCTTCCTAAGTCCACTGGAGCATGAAGCCACGCCTCCTCTTGTCGACATCCATGCCTGAGCTTTAAGCCGACCTCTTCTGTCCACATCCACAGGAGCATGAAGCCACATCTCTTCCTGTCTCCATCTACCTTCAAGCTTAAAGCCATACCTCTTCCTGTCAACTTCTATGCCCCAGCTTGAAGCCACACCTCTTCCTGTTAACATCCATACTCCAGCTTGAAGCTATACCTTTTCTTGCTGACAGCCATACTTCAGCTTGAAGCCAGGCATCTTCTTGTCCACATTCACACAGGAACTTGAAGCCACACCTCTTCCTGTGGACATCCATCCTTGAGCCTGAAGCCATGCTTCTTCCCATCAACATTTATGCTCCGGCTGGAAGCCACGCCTTTCCCTGCTAGTAAGCTAGAAGCTCTGCCTCTTTCTGCCAACAGTGCTGGTGAGCTTGAAGCCATGCCTCATCTAGCCATGCCAGTAAGCTAGAAGTCACTCCTTTTCCTACCAACAACCATACTCCAGTTTGAAACCATGGTTCCTCTTGAGGATCACACATTAGCTAGAAGCTGACAACCTCTCTTGACGTTGAAGCCACGCCTCTTCCTGTGCACATCCAAGCTAGAGCCAGAAGCCACGCCTCTCTCCTCTTCTTGCTAATGAGCTAGAAGTCACTTCTCTTCCACTGACATCCACACTTGAGCTAGAAGCCACGCTTCTTCCTGCTTACTACGCCTCAACTAGAAGCCACTACTCTAGTGACAGCTGCACTGGAGATTTAAGCCATACCTCGTTCCACATCCATGCTTGAGCTAGAAGCCCTGCCTCTTCCTGCCAAAACTCAACTGGAGCTTCCAGTCCACATCCATGCTTTAACTAGAAGCCCACCTCTCCCAGCTGGGTCCCCCTATGAGACTGCAGCCCTGTGAACACCCCACACTAAGCTGGTGGGAGATCTTCAACTAGAGGCACCCAGCTTTGTCATACCAGATTCCTGACCCACAGAAATTATGAGACAATAAATGTTTGTTGTTTGAAACCACTGAACTTGGGGATAATTTATCACACAGCAATAAATAATGTAGGTTCTTAAGGCAAATTGTCTAGTTTTTAGTTGATGTTTTTAGGTCATTCTTAAAAATCTCTATTTAGGCATTCTTTCCTCTGGATGTTAAATTACTTATGCAAGGTTTTCTTTAAGTTCCTCTTGGAAGGCATGAAGTAGTAGGTATCAGTTTTGTTCAGAATTACATCACCAGCACCTACCTGCACAGTGTCTCACACCCAGCTAGGTGAGAATTTATATATTCTGAAGTTGACCCTTCTGTCTCTTTCTACTTGTCCTGGTTAAATTACTCCTCACTTTCTATATTTCCATTTCTCTTAGGGTTCAGACCTGCTAATCTAGTTGCCTTGACCTTTCTCTACTTTCACCTGCTGCTTCTCCTCTAGAATTTCCAATATTGCTATCTCATTGAGGCAAATCAGCATCACCTCTCTCTGTTTCTCCAGTGGAGCTGAGTCCATGCTGCTCTCCTCCTCCAACCTTGCCTGAACTGGGAAACAGCTCCCTTTGTTGGGGAGGCTGTGCTGCTGTGTCCTACATGAGACACTTGATCACCTGACCCCTTCATTATCTGAAGGAATAAGGAGTATGTATACTATTTTTGTTTCCTTTTTTCATTTGAAAGTGAAAAAATAAATACATAAACAATTGAAGAGCCAGGTGTGGTGGTGCATGCCTGTAATACCAGTACTTGGGAGGCGGAGACAGGAGGATTACAGGTTTGAGACAAGCCTCAGCAACTTAGCGAGACTCTCAACAACCTAGTGAGACCCTATTTCAAAATAAAAAATAAAAAAAGGGCTGGGGGTACAGCTTTGAGGTAGACTGTTCCTGGGTTCAATCCTCAATAACACACACACGTACACACCACACCCCCCCCACACACACACCAATAGTAATAATAATTGAGGCCAGGAGATATTGTGCGTTAAGCCTGAGGTTGCCTTGAAATTTAGAAGCAGAACCATTAGAACTCAGGTTTCCTGAAAGAAACATACCATGTAGATTCAAATTTGAATCTTGGGTCTACCAAATTGTGTGACCTTATGGAAATTATTCAAATTTTTAAAATAAGTTTCTCATCTGTAGCACATAAATAATTTCTATTTTGTGGAGTTGTCTTAGGCATTATTCTTAATCCAGAATTTTTGTCTATTCCATATTTTAGCTTCTATTTATAATTCTCTAGGCTCACTTATATAATTCTATATAATTCTAGGTTCACTTCATATTTACAATGATGATATAAACTTTCTATTTTAGTTGATAATTGAAATATAGCAACATGATATATTTATTGTTAACAATTGATATTACTATTAGCACTTTCCTTTTATTCCTTTATTAAGATGCCCATAACACCAACAAAAAATATTACTTCTCACTAACATTCAGACTCTTCCTGCATTTGCCTTTATTTACTCTACTGTCATAAATGGGATTAATTATAATGTAATATATGGCCGGGCGTGGTGGCGCACGCTTGTAATCCCAGTACTTTGGGAGGCAGAGACCAGAGGATCCGGGTTTGCAGCCAGCCTCAGCTCTCACTTTCTCCCTGTCTCTCTCTCTCTCTCTCTCTCTCTCTCTCTCTCTCTCCTTAGTGAGGCCCTCTGCAACTTCGTAAGACCCGGTTTCAAAATAAAGTATAAAAAATAGGGCTGGGGGCGTAGCGCGGAGGTAGAACGCCCCTGGGTTCAATCCCCGGTACCTCAAAAAAAATGTAATATATGTTGGTAATTAGAGAACAAATTAATTGTTCCACTATTTCTAAACTGCTTAGCAGTTCACAAATAAGTCTTTGTTAGAAAAACGTTTTCAAATCAAATAAGCCTATTCCAGTCTAAACAAAAACATTGCTGAAATAATCATGCATATACAAGAAAGAAGACTAAAGCATGCTTGGCTATCAAGGACCAGTGCTCAGGTGCCCACAACTTCCTCCTCTAATCTGGGGAGGATCCTCCCCTAATCCAGACAGTGAGGGGCAGGTATGTGCATCATGCCCACAGGCCTCTGGTATGTGAAGATCCAGCTGATGAGAGGATGAGAGTGTTGGTGTCATTGTGTCTTTTCTGGTTATCAGAGGACTTGGAGGGGGAAGAAGGGGTATCAATAAACTGTGGCTCAAATGCCACCTGGCCTGTTTTTGTATAGCCTGTGAGCTAAGAATGGCTTTAGTTTTTTAAATGAATGGGAAAAAATAATAAATATGAATTATTTTTCATGACATATGAAAACTGTGTCAAATTCAAATTTCAATGTCCCTAAATAGGGTTTTATTGTAACAGTAAGAAAAGACTAAAGCATGTAAATTACAAGTTTATGTTGACAGGAATGTAAAGCACTAAAGTAAAATTATCTTTATTTTGTCCAAATTTTTTAACTTAAGCAGCATGTGCTCTAAAATTTTCTTTGACAACAATTTAATGTTAAAAAAGGCATAAATATATAAAGATTCCTAGTCTTACAGATTTAGTCATCTGCAACACAGCCTGGGCACTGAAGAAACATTAGATTTTATGTAGCTGAATGTATTCATCTTACACAAAAGGAAGCCAGACTCACAGAGTTTAAGTGACTGCCTAATTAAGGACAGAACCAGGATTTGAACTCAGGTCCCTAACCCTCCATGACACCAAGTGGCCTTTCATGTTTGTATCTGTGTGTTTTTGAAAGAACAGGTGTGCTCTTACACTAATCCCAAAGGTGCCCTTTTCTGCTTCCTACCTCTTCCCGGGACTGGCTAAGCTGCTGCATCAGCTGTGTCTGTGCCAGCATTACTCTCTCCAGTTCATCTGACTTGTGTTTCATTTCCTTCCTCAAGGCTTCTGAAACGGAATCATTATTGTCAATTTCCTTCTTCAAGCGAGATTTAAATTCTGCAACCACATTTTTAAGGTTTTCAATTTCTTTTGTCTTTGACTCAGATTCTTCGGTGTATTGGATATGGGCCTCATGAAGTTTTTCTTTAAGAGTGGTCACTTCCAGACTTAGATCTCTTGTAGCGCCTGCGATTAAGTCAGATATCTGTAAGATAAATCTCATATCAGTTTATAGGCAACAGTTTCTAGATAGCCATGGGGCTTTTGTGGTTTTTAAGAGGTTTATTCTAATAAATTGGTATGCTTTTCTAGCCAGATGAAAACAAACCCCATGATATATGCAGCCCATTAAGATTTTTCTTTTTAAAAGTTAACACAAACTTTTATTTTTCCACTTAAAATGGTATCACATTAATCACTTGTGAGTCCTTGGACATATATAAATCTTTGTGACTATGCTGAGCTGCAGAGGATAGCTCAAGTCTTTATAAGTAGATTAAGGGCTTGGCTGGGCCTAACTAGGTTGGCTTTGGGTCCTCAAAATGCCTGATGTTTGGAGATGCAGGAAGAGAAGCACCATGGTCATACTCTACTCATATCATACAAATAAGTTTTCCTTGGACATAATTTTTTTTCTTTCTTCTATATTATGGCTGGAGGTGCCCCAGGCACTACTTCTTCTGGAGCAGTACCATTCAGCAGAACATCTCTGATGATAGAAATATTCTGTGCTGTACAATATGGTGCGACTACCCACATGTGGCTTTGACAGTGGTGCGCTGGTGAATGTTTAACAACTGACTCTTAAAAAAAAAAGCCAAATTTGTATCTAATTTCCATGGTGTAAATACTCTAACCATGGCTACCAATAGATAACACCAATCCCTGAGTTGGGAAGAGATATGTATGATAGGCTCTGGAAAGCCAGTACTGGCTATTGAACATCTGAGATGTGACTAATGTGACTGAAGAACTGAATATTGAATTTTATTCAATTTTAATTAATTTAATTACAATATTAGTAGCCACATGTGGCTACTATATGGACAGGGATGTTCTAGAGAATAATAGAATATTGTGAAAAAGTACTGCTTCTCAAGGTTGTACTTCTAAATAAATGAGAGAACAATTTGGAGAAACTTCCTCATAGCATGAAATCTTTAGAAGGAAAAAGACTTTTCTTTCTCCTTAAAAAAAAAAACAAAGAGCAGAAAAACAAGGAAGAACAGAGCTACTTCTGATGAAACATATCCTATTACTTATGCTACAGATATTGTCATATTATAAATATTAGCACAACAAGAAACTAGCCCACAAAGAATCTGGAAAATATTCACAGACTAAAGTTCCAAGGACTTGGTGAACTTTTACTTAAAAAGAGTTATGTATCCCAAATTTGTTTCAAATGTTAAATTTACATAAGAACTTTTGGGAAAAATCTATTCACCACAATTAGTAATTTTGTACATTAATATTCTATTATCTTCAATTAATTCAGAAGGGAGGAAGGTCACTGCTAGGTCTGAACAGCAGTTCCATCACCCAGAGGAGAGCTGACATTGAAACAGAGCTCGTTATCCTTGGGATAGGAGGTTCACATCACCATAAATACATTTTGATTTTTTAAAAGGGCATTAACATTCAAAATCAGAATTACAAAGTTTGGGCTTATGACTTCACTTGAGACAATGCACCATTTGGCCAGCTCCAGCCCACTTGTTGAGTTCCCTGCCCACAGGATCCTGAGCAATCACAAGGTGATGGGAAGCAGGGAAGGGGAGCCTCAGGGGAGCCTCTGGCTCCAGGGGCCAGGAAGCGAGAAGCCAGGACCCCAGGGTGGGGCAGAACCTCAGGTGCACTGAGGCCCCATGCTCACAGCACAAGCTCCATGGTCTCAGTAGAATTTTACTTCCAACTTCACAAATTGAAAGATAAATTATCAAGCATCCAAGACAACATCAGCAGAGCATTAACCAAAGCATGAGGCCCTTCTGAGCGGGGGCCTGGTGCTACTACATTGGCCATACACTCATGTAGCTAGTCCTGCCTACAGTTCACAGTGAGCCGTACCTCCTCCACACAATTGTAAACCACCTTTAGGCTCATTTGTTGCTTAATTAACATAGACTCCTAATGAGTTTATTCAAAAAATGATTTCCCCACTGGATCTTGATTAATACAGACACACAGACAGACAGACAGACACACACCCTACACTTAAGTCCTATAAAAACAGAGACACATTAACAAAACCTTAAATTATATTTAGAGCACACTGTTTAAGAAATTAGGGAGGTGTGATTATATTTTTAAAACATTTCTCTTCATTCGAAAATGTTTAGAACTGAAAATGGTTGCAATTAAAAATGATATACTTTAGTTGGGAAATGTTTAATTTTGATATCTAGTCACGCTAACTACTAGTCATATAATTTATGTTGTTTTAAAGGTAAGTTTATTTTATTAGAAAAATTCATACATAGCTGGATTGCATGCTATTCATTCTGGAGAACAGCTAACTGTCTTACCTGTGTGGCTAAAAGCCAGGCTCAGTAACCATTAGGAAGGAAACTGAAGTTATAAGTACTGTAGTGTTCTTAGGAGGAAACACCAACATTTGTAGTTTCAAACAAAATAAATAATTATGAACATAATAACAGACCTTCATTTGTAGTTCTTCTTGTTCTTTCTTATACTTTTGGATTATTTCTTGGTGTTTTTCTTTTTCGATATTAAGTTCTAGTTTTGCCTCTTCCTTAAAGAGAAGAGCTTGCTCTTCAAATTCAACTAAATGTCGGGCTCTTTCCTTGGCAAGTTCAGCTTCAATCTAGCATTCAACACACATATAAAATCATTTTGGCTTAAATAGGTACATTAAGCTTATTTTCAGATTTTAATTAAAAAATTCTAACATTAAGTGTTTAAACTATTTTAAAATTTCCAGTACTAAAAAAATTCTAACTTAGAAGTTGGATCACAAAAATTGACCTTGGGCCAAATGTTCTAAGAATAGACCTTCTGCAATCCGAAATCTGAAATATTAGTAGAGAAGTTAGGACTATATGACAGTTTTCAGAAATACTAAAAGCTGAGTTATTTATGCTTAAATGACTAAAAGATTAGCTATTTATACTGCAAACTCAGTCCTTGCAGCAACCCATGAGAAGGAAAAAAAAAAGAAAGAAAAACTGGATTCTGAGGTCCTTAGACTAAGTTCAGCTGAAAATTTAGAGGATATACAAAATGCAAATGTTGATTTTTCAAATGGCCCTTTCTTGATGGAGGTCATAGAAAGTTTTGGAGTCACAAATTGTCATTTTAATGTGATTGAGGCTGGGAAGATGATTAAAGGAAAACAGTCATGCTTGTATGCATATTTTGACTCAGAATCACAGCACTGGAAGGGACATTAGAATTCTCCTGGTTCTCTCTCTCTTAAGCTTTTGTGAATTGTAGAAAGACTAAACAAGGACTTTGGTTTGAGATGAAATTAAGTGACATCCTGGCTCTAAATCCTGGCTCTGCCCCTTGCTAGCTGTGCGCTCTTCGGTTTGTGACTGTAACTTCTCCTGGAGGGTTCTAAGTAGTTCCCTTGGGGGTCATTATGAGGATTAAATGAGGCAAAAGCATCTGTGTGAAGTTCTAGCATGAGCAGATTCCGTAGTCAGTGGAGATGACTTCCACGCGCAGAGCCTTCATTCTCTGCTATGGAATCTACACCTGACGACTATCTGCGGTGCCTCACACCTCCAGAAACCAGAATTCATTCCTTCCCCAGGAGGAGTTTCCATCTCAGACAACACTAAGTGCTAGACAGTTTTTAATTTAGTTGAACCAACATCTTTCTCCATGTGAGGGTTTTGTTTTGTTTTTGTGGTACTGGGGATTGAACCCAGGGGCTTTCTACCTCTGAGCTACATCCCCAGCTCTATTTTAATTTTTGCTTTGAAACAGGGTCTCGCTGCTAAGTTGCGGAGGACCTCACTAAATTGCTGAGATTGGCCTTGAACCTGTGATCCTCTTCTCTCAGCCTCCCAAGTACTGGGATTACAAGCATGTGCCACCATGCCTGGCCTCCACGTGGTTTTTAACCATTGGTTTTGGCTCTGCCTACTAGAGCAGGAGAGAGAAAAATCTGTAAGTACTGGAGTCATTCATGCCTCAGAGTTCATCTGAGATTAGAGAGCCCAGTAGCAGGCTGGCTCTAGATTTACTCTATGTTGTAACATAATTATAAGCTCTAACTGGGGGGTTAATGCTAGGTAAATTGGGAGAAAAACTGTCAGGCCTGATTGGATCTGTGAGATTCTGACTACTAAGAGGAAAGAGGTCAACCTGAATATCTCAAGGGAACACTGAAACCAGGGTACTGGGGACACAGAAAGTTTACCAAGGTTTACAGGAAGCCCTTGATATTAAATGAAATGAAACAGAAGATTAGCCTCCGTGTGGATTTATTGCACTGGGGATAGAACTGAGCATTTGCCCCAAAGGCAAAATAACCATGTTTATATTCAGTCAACGCAAGGAGCTATTCTGACTCTCTCAGAATGAATTTGTGAACTGTTTGGTAAAAATCTACTGATGATCTTTTAGGAACATTATAGAATTGTTCAGATGGGTTGCTCTCAGACTGCTAAGGACAAGGAAAGCCTTAGGAGCACTCAGAAAAAAGAACACTCTTATGAATATTGGGTACTTGTATCCACTTGCCTCCTGTAGCCATTTAGACAACTTGCTGGGATCTCCAGTAAGCTGCATGGCCCAGCAGTCTTGATGCTGTACCCTCCCCCAAAGCCTGGTCTCCTGTCCCCTCCCATCAGGACAAGTCAACCACACAGCATCTTTCATACCTCTTTTTCCCCTACCCTCCACACCTAACAAGGATGCCTTGAATCTATTCATTTCTTCACATCTTTCTTTCCACCCTAGTTCTGGCCACCATCACATCCTGACAAACTTCCTTATTTCCACCCTGGCTTCTCTCCAATCCATGCTACACAAAGCAGTGTTCTTTACAAGATATAAATTAGTTCTTTTATTCCCTCTTAGTGGTTTCTCAATGCATTGACATAATATCAAAACTTACATGGCCTTTTTATTGGGCCACCACCAGCCCACATGACACCTTTGTGTGAGTTGACAAAGCACCCCTTTCCTTAGATGAAAACAATCTCATGCCAGGTTCAGGACTTGGTGAGCAGAGCACAGGCTGGATCCCAGCTTCCTTGCCCCTTTGGCCAGGACTCTCACCCAGGGTAAAAGCTGAACTCTGCGTGGTAACCCTGGACTTCCTCAGCCTGACCTGCTGCTGCCCCCATTTGATCACTGTGTTTCAGTCACATTGGAACAGCAAATCGAGAACATATGAAAGGAGGGAATCAAAAACAAAACATTTTGAAAAATTGGAAGACATAGTTGTAAGGATTAATAGATCACAAGATGCTATGACACTATTTTCAAAAAAGCAACTTAACAATTTTTTGAAAGGCTGAAGAAAAATGTTTGCCAAGGTATTAAAATATCAAGTTTTTAAAAAAATCTCTTGTGTGATTAATTGGTAGAGCTAAATGGTTATTTTTGGACAAAATATACCTTTCAAAATATGACTGATTGTTCAAAATAAGAAAATGAGGATGTACACAAAGTAGGTGGGACAGGAGTAACTATGAGTTAGATGATAGGCTTTGGAAGAACCTTTATAAAAAGAAACTCCTTAAGTTTACTTATGGAGAAGAGGTCATGTAGGAAATCAGTAGGATCCCTGGATGTAGATAAAACAAAGGAAGCATTCAAGGAAGAAAAGGTAATGGCTGATGGCTTGAATGAGCAGAATGTTCTGTTCTATTGGAGTCAAGAAGCAAGATCTTCTTGTCCTTGGACTATTCCTTGAACTAATGTGGGTAGACAAAAAAAGAGAAAGGAATATATGGATCGTGGGAAAAATAAGGCACTGTGGGTACAAGGGAGAAGAGTGATTGACTGTACTGATTTAGTTTTTAATTTGCATGATCTGAGAAGAAAAGCAGGCATGAGCTTCTGGCGGGATTTCCAGAACTTTAAAGGGGATGCCAATGGCCACCTGAGCGTGCTAACACCGTAGCATTATCAAACTCCTTCTCCTTGGTGAAGGCCTCCTGATGACTACAGAGCATTCTGAACATTGCTATTCTTTAATTCCTTTTGTATTTGTTATTGAAATACATAATTAGTAGTTTACAAAATCTGTATCTAATACTGATGTGCACAATTTAATTCCATTGTGGCCACTGAAAAATACTTTGTATAACTTGAATCCTTTTAAATTTGCTGAGGTTTATTTATAACACAAAATATGCTCTATTTTGGTAAATGTTTCATGTATACATAAGAATGTATACTCTGCTGTTAAGAGGGAAATTCTATAAATATCAGTTAAGTTTGTTAATAGTATTGCTCAATATAGCTCTTAAGAAGAAATTATAATACTATTTTCCATTGTACATATTCTTTCTAGATTTTCTGGCTATTTTTTCTGTCAGCTATTTAGAAAGCAATAGTAACATCTCAAACTTTGTGCGATTTTTCTTTTTCTCCTTACAGTTCTATCAGCTTTTGCTTCATGTATTTTTAAGTTGTTACTGGGTGAATAAACATTTAGGATTATTATGTCCTCCTAAAGAAATGACCCCTTTATCATTATGAAATGTCCTTCTTTATCACTGGCAGTATTCTAAATTTTCTGATTTCTGTGCTCTGACATCTATTGAATCTAGAGTAATAAAGCTATTCCAACTTGCTTTTGACTTATTTAGCATGTTATGTCTTTTTCATCATTTACTTTTAACTTATTTGTGTCTTTATTAAAGTGTATTTCTTCTAGGAAACATACTAAGGTCTTGCATTTTTATCCAACATGAAAAACTGCTTCTTTTCCATTTTTATTTATTTTAATATACTTTTATTGGTGCATTGTAGTCTTAAGTCACAATGAAGTTCAGAGTGGTGGGGACATACATGCACACAGCACTTGACGATCCTCTCCCCAGCTCCCTCCCCTTCCCCTGTACATGATATTGAGATTGGCATTGATAATTTCATATATGAACATAGCGTCAATGGAAGTGTTTCCTTCATTAATCCCCCCATCACTGACACCCTCCTCTAGACCCCTCCATCGCTCCATTGGGGTTTCTTCTCCTTTATCTAAAGTCCCTCTTGTATTCCAATTACTCCCTAGCTTCCACATATGGGAGAAAATATATGACCCTTCGCTTTCTGTGACTAGCTAATTGCATTTAACATAATGTTCTCCGGGTCCATCCATTTTCCTGCAAATGATGTAATTTTGTTCTTCTTTATTGCTGAGTAGAATTCCATTGTGTGTATATCCCATAATTTTGTAATTCATTCGTCTGTTGATGGACACCTAGGCTGGTTCCATGATTTGGCTATTGTGACTTGTGCTGCTATAAACATGGATATGCATGTATCACTATAATATTCTGACTTCAATTCCTTTGGTAAGATACCCAGGAGTAGTATAGGTGGATCATATGGTGGTTCCATTAACAGAAAAATTGCTTTTTAAATGGATATATTTAGTCCAGGATTTGGCAAACTATGGCCAACAGACTAAATTCAGCCATGCCCATTCATTTGCATATTCTTTATGGCAGAGTTGAATGGTTGTGACAGAGACTATATGGCCAACAGAACCAAAAATATTTACTCACAGATCCTTTATAGAAAAAGTTTGTTGGTCCCTGATTTAGACCATTTACATGTAATGTTATCATGGATAAGAACAGCTCTAAATCTACTATCTTTCAAAGGGTTTTCTATTTGACTACCTCATCATTTTCCTTTTTCTTCTTTTTCTGTCTTCTTTTCTGATTATTTTAAAAATTCTACTTTATTTCATTTACTGGATTAGCTGTCACTCTTTTTCTATTTTTGTGGTTGTTTTAGGGTTTACAGAACACATCTTCAATTCAATGCAGTATACCTTCTAGTGATATATCACTAAATGTATCATACAAGAGTCTCACAATAGTATACAGATGGTCCTCAATTTATGATGGTGCAACTTGCCAGTTTTCAACATGACAATGGTATAAAATCAATAAGCATTCAATAGAAACCATACTTAGAATTTCGAATTTTGATTTTTTTCCCTAGGCTAATGATACAGAATAACCATTCTGTTTTTCACCTTCAGGACAGTATTCAACAAATTCCATGAGATATTCAATACTATTATAAAATAGATTTTGTGTTGGGTTACTTTTGTAGGTTAATGTCTGTAGTTCTGGATTCAGAGTCCAGACTGCTAGCCTTTACACTACAGTTCATGGCCATATCACCTGAATGTGCCCAATCTCATTGTATGTCTACAGTTCTAGACACATTTAAGGTAGGCTAGGCTAAGATAGGATAGTTGGTAAGTGAGGTATATTAAATGCATTTTTTGCCAGGTGTGGTGGTGCACACTTTCATCCCAGTACTTGGGAGGTTGAGACCAGAGGATCCAGGTTCATGGCCAGCTACTTAGTGAGGCCCTCCACAACTTAGTGAAACCCTGTTTCAAAATAAAGAACAAAAAATAGGGCTGGGGGTGTAGCTCAGAGGTAGAATGCCCCTGGGTTAAATCCCCAGTTCTGCAAATAAATAAATAAATAAATAAATAAATAAATGAATAAATGCATTTTTGATGTATGATAGTTTCAACTTATGATAAATTAATTGGGATATAGTCCACTATAAGTCCCTGATAATCAGTACTTCCAATTCTCCCCTCCAAGCCATTGTATTTTGCTTTTACGTTATAAATCCCGTATTAAACTATTTTATTTAAATAACCAATTATATTTTAATGAAATTTAATAAAAAACATAAGTTCACCCACATTATTATCATTTCCAGTGTTCTATATTCATTTGTATAGATCCATATTTCTATCTGATATGCTTTTCCTTCTGACTAAAGGACTTCTTTTAATATTCCTTATAGTGTGTGTCTGTTAGTAATCATTTTTCAGGTTTTTAAAAAAGATGTCTCTAGCCAGATGTGGTGGCACATGCTTGTAATCCCAGTACTTGGGAGGCTGAGACAGGAGGATCGCAGGTTCACAACCAGCCTCAGCTGCTTAGAGAGGCCCTCTGCAACTTAGTGAGACCCTGTTTCAAAATAAAGAATAAAAAATAGGGCTGGGGATGTAGCTTGGAGATGCCCCTGGGTTTAATCCTCAGTACTACACACACACACAAAAAGTCTCTATTTTACCTGATATTTGAGAGATATTGTTACTTGGTATAGAACTCTAGGTCGACAGCTTACTGCCCCTCCCCCTTTCAATAACTTCAGTCCCACTGTAATCTGGCCTGCGTTGTTTCTGATGAAAAACAGGCTATCATCATTATTTTTGTTCCTCTCTATATCATATGCCTTTTTTCTTCTGCTTTTAAAATTTTCTTTTTATCACTACTTTTGAGTAATTGGACATTTTGAGGGAATGTCCTTTGTTGTGCTTGGTCTCTTGTGTTTAACTGAGGTTCACTGAGCTAGAATCTGTGGGTGTATGCTTTTCATTAAATGTGCAAAATATTCTGTTACCATTTCTTCAAATATTTGTCCCCTCTTCTCCTATTCTTCATGATTTCCAGATACACATATATTAGGACACTAGAACTGTCTCACAGCTCACCAATGTTCTTTTTTGTTTGCTTGCTTTGTTTTTTGAAACTTTTTTCTATCTTATTTGAAAATTTTCTTTATTTGCAATTTTGATTGTTGTGTTTTCAACTCCACTACACTATTCTTCTGGAATGTCTAATCACCCATTAATCCAATCCAGTGTACTTCTCATTTCAGACACTACAGTTTTCATCTTTAGAAGTTCAGTTTCTGTCCATTTTTAAATATATCTTCCATGTCTCCACTTAACGTAGTTTTTCCTTTAGCTTTTGGACATATGGAATACAGTTGTCATAATTGTTTTAACGTCCTTGTCTTCTCCTCTTCACATATTTGCCTTTCTGGGTCATTTTGTATTCACTGAGTTTTCCTTTCATTGTAGGTTCCGTTTTCCCATTTCTTTCCATGCATGGCAATTTCCAGTTGGATGCATTGTGGATTTTGCCTTGTTAGGGGCTGGATATTTTTGTATTCCTATGACTATTCTTGATATCTGTTCTGGAATACAGTAAAATGTTTCTTGAAATTAGCTTATTTTCTTCCTTTTGAAATTTGTTAGGCAGCATCATATCAGCATTTCATCTAAGGCTACTTATTCCCAAGTAATGATGCAAAGACCCTATGAGTGGCCTGTGAATTCCAGGTTTTCCAGTCTGGCTGGTGAGAACAGGCATTATTACTCGCCATGTGTGAGCATATGATACTCTTCTCTCTCTTACCCTCTCAGATGGGCCTTTCCCTGGCTTTGTGTAGTTTTCCCAAATGTATACACTGATTATACACAAACACAAAGGGGGCTCTGTAGATCTCCTGTACCATTTCTCTTTGTAGCTCTCTTCTTCAAACACAATACTGTGAAGGATAGCCACATTTATCTCCCTGGGCTCTAAGCAAAATCTCCTCAATTGAAAGATTTGCTAAGCTCAACCTGGACTCCCACTGCCTGAATCACAGCCTGGAATTTCTTTCAAAGTACTAAGTTATGGCAACCACAGACCTTGTTTGTCTTCTAGCTCCAAGAATCACTGCCATTCATTGTCTGATGTCTTGAAACCACTGTTTTCTTTTATTCAGTGTTTTATGTGTTTCAGGTGGAAGGGTAAATCTTGTCCTTATTATTCTACCTTGGTGAAATGCAAAAATTTTGCACTATGTATTTAGATACAGGGAGATTAATTTTCAGCTGATTTCCTCACTCTATGACCTTAGCAAATTACCTAAGTTGCTGAGGCTGGCATCAAACCTGTGATCCTCCTGTCTCAGCCTCCCAAGTACTGGGATTATAGGAATGTGCCACCACACTCAGCTCTAGAAATGTAATTTTAATCATTGTGACATTATTGGTCCCATTTTGAACATTAAAAAAAAGACTCAGAGAAGTTAGGTAATTTTTGAAACAGAAGGGAGGGGGGTTAGGGGTATAGCTCAGAGGTAGAACACCTCTTGGTTCAATCCACAGTATCTCCCAAAAATCTTACATTTATAGAAAGCATTCCACATAAAGCCTGGCATAAAATAAATATTCTAATAATGGAGATTACTTTTATTATTTAGATTAATGTTTCATTAACCATCAGATGATCTTTGCAGGTGATTCCAAATCTAAAATTTGAGGATTTTAATTCAATTATTAAAATTACATAGCATAATTTTAAAAGTTAAAGTATGCTTCCAATATTCTTTTTAGTCACATATTTATTATGTATACATGAAAAGAGATATTATATAAATAACTTCTGTCAAATTTTGTATTTTGCGGTTCCCAGATGGCGACTAAGGAAGATACCACGTTACGATCTCTCTGAGATGTGGATCTCAATTGCTGCGAAAGCAACTTCTTGACAGAAGAAGAAAAGCAACAAAAGACTTGAAGTAAACAATGAAAAATTTGAAACACAATGGAATCAAAGCCAGGAGACAAAACAGAGGAAAGTAAAAAGCTCCAAGTGCCTTACCTAAGGAAAAGTGGCAGCGCCATAGGGCCGGACTGCGCCTGCAGCTTACTGGCAGTGCGGCTTCCACACGCCGCCAGCAGAGAAGCCAGAGACCTGTTTTAAGTTCAACTGCAGATCAGCAGAAACAAAAGCAAGCAGTGGCTCACTCCACACTCTTAAAAGAGACAAACGGCAGCGGCGACAGCGGCTGCAGCAGCGCCATCTTGGCACGACTTTACCAGCGGCCACCAGCATTGTGGCTTCCACATGAGACCAACAGAGACGCCAATGACCTGTTGGGAATCCAGCAACTGCAGAATAGCAGCAATGAAGACGAGCAGCAACTTACTCCATGCGCGACACAGACCCGAACTGTTACGTCTGCAGAAACAGCAGCGGTGCCATCTTGCTCAGACCGAGCCGGCAGCTACCGGCATTGCGACTGCCGCAGGCCACCAACAAAGAAGCCAGGGACCTGCTGTAAAACTGGCAACTACAGAGCATCAGCGACAAAAGCGAGCAGCGGTTCAATCCACGTTCGGCAGAGTCCCCAGGACCCGGAGGCCTGACCAGAACCTGCGGCAGCGACTGAGCCCACTCCCCCCCCCCAGAGATTAAGAGCAGCACTCAACAAGACCATAAGTCAACGAGCCGCCCCAAGGGGAGACCACCCATCACGGCCACAGGGACTCGCGGGGTCTGCTACTGTGCGGACTGCCCTGGCGGAGGTGGGAGTGGGGTCTCCTGTGGGAAGCGGTTGATGCATGGATAAGCAGACAGTCCCTGGCAACATTTGGGTAGGATAGACTTGCAGCCCGCGGGTTGCAGCACCCTTATAGAGTTCCCAGGGATTGCCACAGGACATACAGCTATGGTACCTGGGGAAAATTGGACCAAACCAGCCCTCTCTGTGGAAAACGTGGAGTTCCGTGTTTGCACAGAATCGGGGCAAAGCAAAACCTGCTGCTTCTGTAGGGAAAGAGAGACACAAGCCCGGAGCCCCCTGCTGGTGACACCTGCCATAGGTGTAGACAGAGAGAGACATAGGGACAGC